>JANHAO010004465.1:0-24160 GCA_026873985.1 Saraca asoca | reverse complement strand
CTGTGCAAGGAGCAGGATTAAAGGTTAGTTTAATTCTCTCTTGTATTTCTTTAATTGAAACCTCTACACAAAGGGAAATATGGGATAGGGGTTCGGCCACTGTGAGGGTTCTTCTGTCAAAAATTTTTGAAATTTCCCCTCCTTGGCTGAGCCCGTTCTAACAGTAATACCTCGTGACCTGCTACTAATAGGTTGTGATTCTCAAATACGCTCTGTCTCTTATTTTTTCCACAAGATCTAGGCTCATAGCAAGTAGCTGATCATTATCTATCAGATCAAAAGTGATCCTTCACTATGATGCTACTTCCAATTCTGCTGGGATCATTGCTTCGGAGCCGTAAACCATCACAAAGGGAGTTTCTCCGATGGTGCTATAGATCATAGTTCTGTATGCCTAAAGTACCTTTGGTAGTTCATCTGCCCATGCTCCCTTTTTATCCTCCAACTTCATCTTTAAAATATGCTTGATTATCTTGTTGATAGCCTCAACCTACCCATTGGCTTGTTGATGGTTTATGGCCGAGAAACTCTTTGTAATCCTGAGATCATTATAAAATTCGAGGAATTACTCACTGTTGAATTGGGTCTCGTTGTCAGTTATAATTTGTTAGGGGACTTCGAATCTGTAGATGATATTGTTCCAAACAAATTTTATGATCTTTACAGAAGAGATTTTTGTGAGCTCTTTAGCTTCTACCCATTTAGTGAAATAATCCATAGCTAGTACTGCATGCTTGCAGTTTCCTCGAGCTATGGGAAGTGGCCCTATAAGGTCCATCCCCCAGATTGTGAAGGGTCATGGACTGACCATTTGTCGCAAGTAGGATGGCGAGGCTCACAGGATCCTTACAAATCATTGACATTTATCACACCTCCTAACGAGTTCAATTGCATCTTACTTTATCATTGGCCAATAGAACCCCTGCCAAAGAGCCTTCTGAGCTAGAGACATACCTCCTGCATGATTTTCACAATGGCTAACATGAATCTTTTTAAGGACGGTATCACAATCTGAGCCGTCAATGCATCTCAAGAGTGACGTGGAGAACCCTTTCTTATATAATACGTCCTCGTAGATGTAGTATCAAGCTGCCTGAATTCATAATTTTCAAGCTTCGAGCTTATCATCTAGCAACTTCCCCGCTTGCAAGTGGCCTAGGATCATGTTCATCCAGGAGTTAAGTGTTTTTGTGATTATCATAACTATATCCTCCTGCTCTATACTAGAGGATGATAGGATATCTATCAAAATTGCTCCCAAGAAGTCAGCATCCTTGGTCATAGCAAGGTGAGCCAAGGCATCGATGTGTGCATTTTAGGTCTACAATATTTGATCAACCTCATGGTGCTGGAACAACTTCAATAGTTCCTAAACCTTCTGCAAATAAGTGGCCATCTTCAAGCCTCGAGCTTGGTATTCTCCCTGCACGTGACAGACCACGAGTTGGGAATCACTTAAAATTTTTATTTTCTTAGCTCATACCTCTTTGGCTAATCATAGTCCAAGTAACAGAGCTTCTTATTTAGCTTCATTGTTCATGGCTTGAACGCCAAACTTTAGTGCATAGAGGATTTTGTGTTCTTCTGGACTGATAAGGAGCACCTCTACCCCGGCCTTTTATTTGCTGGATGACCCATCAACATATAATTCCCAGCACAGAAGTTCTAGTGCCTTCACTTCCTTTTGCATAGGGTCAGTGAATTCTACTATGAAATCCACCAAAGCTTGCCCCTTGATTGCTGGCCTAGGCTTAAATTTGATCTCAAATTGGGCTAATTTGATTGCCCATTTAAGGAGGCGTCCTAAGGCATCCATCCTCTATAAGACTTGCCTCAATGAGAACTATGTCAGCACCTCTATGCTATGTGCTTAAAAGTAAGGTCGTAGCTTTCTTAAGGCAATTACCAGGCAGTAAGCAAGTTTCTCCATTGGGGAGTATCTTGTCTCTGTGTCTGTCAATCTCTTGCTCACATAATAATTGGGGAATTGAGCCCCCCTTCTTCCTACATCAAAGCTTCACTGAGGGCATATTGGGATACTCCTAGATAGATGATCAGTCTTTCACCCTCCTTTGGTTTTGATAAGAGGGGAGCTCGCCCAAGATATTGTTTAAGCTGCTGGAAGGCAATCTCACATTACTCTGTCCATTCAAATCTTTTTGCCTTCTTTAGGACATCAAAGATAACAACGCATTTATCTATAACCTTGGAGGTAAACTTGCTCAAAGTCGTAACTTGGCCATTCAGGCTTTACATATCTTTAGGCCCCGTTGGGGACCTCATATCGAGCAAAGTTTGGATCTTCTCGAGGTTGGCTTCGATCCCTTTGTTGTTCACCATGAAGCCAAGAAATTTCCTAGAAGCGATCCTGAACGTGCACTTATGAGGATTTAGCCTCTCTAGTACTTCATCAAGATTTGAAACATTTCCCCCAGGTCATAGACATAATTGGTGACTTGTTTTGACTTTACCAGCATATCATCCACGTACACCTCCATTGTCTTCCTAATTGTTATTTAAACATCATGTTTACCAGTCGCTGGTAAGTTGCCCTGGCGTTCTTTAGTCCAAAGGGCATTACCCTATAATAATACAATCTATGGTCAGTAATGAATAAGGTGTGCTTTTCATCCTGTGGGACCAAAGGAATTTAATTCTATCCAAAGTATGCGTCCATAAAGGTAAAAAGTTCATGTCCAGTTGTCGTATCCACCAACTAATCAATCTTTGGTAGGAGGAAGCTGTCCTTGGGGCATGCCTTATTAAGATCGATGAAATCAATGCAAGTCCTCTATTTCCCTTTCTTCTTTTTCACAAGAATAGGATTGGCCACCTAGGTAGGATAGTGAGCTTCCGGAATGAACTTATTCGCTAACAACTTATCTACTTCTTCCTTAAGTGCTTCATACCGTTCGACAGTCATTGGCCTACACTTTTGGAATACTAGCTTATGGTTGGGATTGATGTTCAACCTATGCGACATGACTTGCGAGTCAATCCCAGCCATGTCTTCATGATTCCAATCGAAGACGTCTATGTTCACCTTTAGGAACTCTATAAGTTCTATCTTCATGCTTAAAGACAGGTTTTTACCCAACTTGAGGTGTTTCCCATCATCAACCTCATTTACTCGAACCTCTTCAAGTTCTTCGATTGGACCCGCCACTCTTTCCGCATCCACTTCATGAGGGTCCAGGTCGTTGCCACGCTAGTCGAGCTCGCAGGTCGTGGTTCTCCCCTAGAAACTACATCAATTTTCCTTTTTCTTTCTCCCATTTCAACTTCATCTCTATAACATTGTTGAGCCACTTCTTGTTCTCCCCATACACACCCAACTCTATTTAGGGTTGGGAACTTTATGGTGAGTGTCTTGGGCGATATTACCATGTCTAGCTCATTCATCACCAGTCGCCCTAGCACCACATTGTATGCTGAGAGGGAGTCTATAATTAAGAAGTTGGCTAGGGTAATGGCTTGGCAGTCTGAATCCCTTAAGGTTATGGGGAGCTTGATTTATCCAATTGGGACCACTACATCCCTTAATTTATGGGCCTAGGCATTTTGAAGTCCTCATTATTTCTCTTTGTAGCAAAAATATGATCCAAAGTGTCTGATAAGATGCTATAGCTGTCATAGTGCCTTTGGTATTGAAGTTGCTCACCCCTAGCTTTCTTTACGACTTGACTATCAAATCTATTTGCATGGTCGCTTTTATTGTTTCCGTTGTTCCCCTTTTTCTTGCTTCGGCCTAAGCTACTCGATTCCTCTTTCTAGCTGGGTTTCTTCAAGCTGAAGGTTTCTTCCCACCTAATTTCTTTTGTTGTTCACTCATAAAATTCCCCCAAGTCTTTCACCGAGACTTATATATGCTCTCATAGAGCTTACCATCCTTCTGGAGTCCGGCCAAGATGGCCATTAGAATGCTTTCATTAAAAGGATTTTTGACGTTACTGACCTCACGTCTAAACCAGGTAATGTAGTCTTTCAGTGACTCGTCTCTTCAATGGAATACCGTCGCAAGGTGGCAGGACAGTGCGAGCTACCTTTTTAGTGCTTGGTATTGGCCAAGAAACTTTTCCTAGCATTCTTTCCAACTACAAATGCTTTGAGTAGGAAGGCTCCTAAACCACGTACGGGGTATCTCTCCTAAGGTAACAGGGAAGACTCAGCACTTGACTAGCAGATTAGTGGTTTGGAGGTCCATCTGGACATTGAACGTGTCTAAATGATTATATGGGTCGGTATCCCTATTGTATAGTGGGATACTCAAGAGTTTAAACTTATGAGGGAGAGGTTCAGCCTCTATCTCCTGGGTGAAGGGTGATCTCTCCTTATAGCGATCCTAACAGTTCTGAGTGGCAGGTTGCCCTTCCAACTGCTGAACCCTCTACAGCAACTCTTCAAGTTTTGGGTTTGGAGTTTTGGACCGATGATCGATGTTTCGGTGGCCTCTAACTCCATCTCAGTCGCAAGAATGGTGATCATGGGTTTTACACCCTCTATCGTGCTGGTGGTTTGGAGATCGTCGCTCTGACCTGCATTCGCTATCAGCTTCGCTTAAACTTTTCTCCTGGTGCGAGCTCTGGTGTCGTTGATCTTCCTTTTGTTCTTCTTTCTAGATTTGATGGCCTTGCGATCTCATTCGTGAATTAGACGAGTAGGCTGAGCCTACCCTCTAATGTTCTTCTCAGGCAATCTTCTCTTGCTGGCCTCCTTGCTGACGGGGCTCCCCTTTGGGTGCAATGCCTTCGGTGTGCCTCTACACGCCCTAAACTTGAGTCTGAGCTAGAGCTCTCACAACGTTGAATAACTCCTTCACGGTATTTTCAAGTGTTTCCTAACATTAGAACCATGCCTGAACTCCATTCATGTCAAGGGTAATAGGTTGATAGAAGATAAGAGGTGTCGTATTGACAATAGCGCCTGTCATTGGGGGTAGCGGAAGCTCCCATTACAGGAATGGTCGAGCCTTCAGTTGGTAGCATCTTTTCTTGCTGTTATGCGGGGTCATTTGGTTAGGCAGCGGCAGCACCAAAACTCTTCCTTGTCCTTTCTCTTGCCATGGCAGCTGGTTAATAATCCAAACGAAAAGAAAATGCAGTTGGAGCCCCACGATGAGTGCCAAAATGTTAATGGTGAAATTTGATTCTAAGAATCCAAGATTTTAGTTAACGGAGTCTGTTCTTGAGAACCCCAAACGTCTAGTCGAGAGGTGCAAATAGCAGTCAAGAAAAAATGGAAGTAAAGAGGAAGGAGAAGGAAACAATGAACACAGAGATTTATCATGGTTCGGCTAAAGCCTATTTAGGCCCCTATGTCCATGTTGAGATTGTATTACCAGCTGAAGTATGTTGATTCAGAGAGGTTTCTACAAGATTACAATAACACTCTCTAACAAGGCTTTTAGTCTATACCAGTAGAGTGTCTGCATATCTCATCTCATTTTTTTTATGCAACGGTTTCCTATGACTATTTATAGACATAAGGAAGGTTACAAGCGTAATTTTACAGACAGCAGTATGATTACATTCGCCGCTCCGAGCATTTAATGCTTGACGTCGGATAATTTATGCTAGGTGAATCATTGTCAGATATCTAGAGGGTTGATGTGTCAGTTTTGAATGATGATCTGTCAGTTAATGGACAAATATCTTCGATGACTAACTGGACCTCTTGTACATATCCTCGGCTCACCACCTTAGCGAGCCAAGGTTGTATTGTTGGTCCTTGCTAAGCTCGTTAAGTAGGTTTCTCGGGGAGGGCATCCTTGGTGCTCACACTTCAACAAGTCGAGGTCTCGGTCCTTGCCTCACTTGTATTCGACAATCCGTAGCTCTTGCTGGACGTCCTCAATGTCTGGCATGGTCTGTGGCAAGCCTGTTTTGTCTTGGCTCGGGAAACACCCACAATAATACTAATGCTTTGAAATAAAAGGGAAGTCACTGGGGAGGATGCCCAACATCCTTGATGTGTTCTAACATACCCATCACAAGAAGATGGACAACATGTGGGTCCATAAGTGATCACAAAGGATTTACGTAAGTGACCTTTAATTTATTTATTTTTAAGTTAATAAATTGCTCTAAAATTTCTAACTTTTTAATTTTTGTTTTTTATAGGTTGCAACCACTCAATAGGCTACAGAGATTTTATCTACCTAGCCTTCTACTACCATCGCATCTAATGCCTTACAACTCACTTCCAAGGTTGAAGAGATGACCTGACTTCATACAGTAGGTGGGTCACACTGGGTTAGAATCTATGGCCTTGACACAAAAAGCCAATTCATTGAATAGGGCACTCCATATATGGTTTTTCCTCATCCTTTAAGGTCGTTAGTAAGAAGGAGATTGACTGTAGGATCATAATTCTAAACTAAAAGATGGCTCATAGGAAAACAGCCTTCAAGCAAGAGATGTCGAGTCGTGATCGAGAGATTGTGAGCCTCAAAGAGAAGTGGGAGTAAAGTGAACAGAAGTTTAAGATCATCTTCAGTGCTTTAAACCTACATTCCACTATTCACAAGGTGCATTCCAAGGATAGGGAAGAATAGTGGGATGAGCAAGATCATCAATATTTAGGTGATCCTTGATTTTATATTATTTTTTATTTTAAAAAATAATTTAAATATATTATAATTAAATTTATGAAAATACATTTTATTTATTTCAATATTATCAACTTCATTTTTTATCAACTTTAATATTTATTATAATTTATTACGTTGAATTAATTTTTAATATAATATTTAAAAATAAAATTTTATATATGCAATTTCACATGATTTTTCAATGGAAAGGCAATTTTTTATGAAAAAATTCCAACATTAGATAAATTGTGGGAAACATTATTTTCAAAAAGAAAAAAAAGTTTCCCATTGCTAATACCATAGGAAACATGGAAAAAAAAAACCATGAGCATATATACTATGAGAAATATCTATGGGAAAAATTACCCATGCCTAATTTTCCTATGATAAGGTTACCATGGAAAAAATTGTGAGAAATTATTTTTCCCACGACGATATAAAAATTTCCCATGATGTTAGCCACGATGAATTTGCTGTTTTCTTGCAGTGATAGATCTAAGCAATATTTCAATTAAAGCTTTTTACAAGAGACACATGCTTTAGATATCGATTCCTAAATTTTTAATGAGTAGTTTAGAAGTTCTCTATAATTATATGTCTCTTGTTTGCTTCACCCATTATCTTCATGTTAGAGATAACCGTACACTTGCACCTTTAAACAAGCTCATAATACCCATATTTTGCGGAAATCCCACAATGGCGCGGTCATAATATTAACAGTTTTCAAAGAATTATAATTTAAATATGATTAATCATTCTTAGGATCCATTTATTTTGACCTAAAATATTTTCAATAATTTCATTTTCTTGTATATATAATTATAAAATATTAATATAATAGAAAATATTCTATTTATTTAATATTATATACGATGAGTGTAATAAAAAATAACGATCATTACTTTAAACTATGGCGTAGTCATAATATTAACATTTATTTAATATTTAATATTTTACGAAAATCCCACAATGGCGCGGTCATAATATTAACAGTTTTCAAAGAATTATAATTTAAATAATCTAAATATGATTAATCATTGTTAGGATCCATTTATTTTGACTAAAAATATGTTCAATAATTTCATTTTCTTGTATATATAATTATAAAATATTAATATAACAGAAAATATTCTATTTATTTAATATTATATATGAGAAGTGTAGTGAAAAACAACGATCGTTACTTTAAACTATCATGATACTATATATTATTTTGTTAATCATAAAATTTATAAGTAACATAAAAGCCTTTTATTATATAAAAGAAAATAAAATTTTCCCATAAAAATATGGCTTTTGACAAAACATTTAGCATATTATCCAAGTCTCTCATTATTGACAACACCTAATCTAATGGCTTATTCTTAGGGTTTGTTTGAAATAGTGATGAAATAATTAATTATTGATATATTAAGTATGTGAATTGATTTTATGTTTGACTTGACTTTTAATAATAATTTATTTGTTTGAGAAAAAATTGATATTGAAGGTTTTTAATAGTAATTGATTTGTAGCTTATTCTCCATGATCAATTTTTTTTTTTTATTAAAAGCCTCAAATATCAATTCATTTTTAAGAAAAATTAATTATTATTAAAATTTGTTCCAAATATTAAATCAATTTACACACTTAATCTACTAGTACTCAATTATTTTAGGGTTATATCAAACAAATCATATTCTCCCTTTAAATTTGTCTAACCTAAGAAACTAGAAATACATAATAAAGAAAGATATGACATTGGTGGTTGAGTTAGATGACTTGTTTGGAAAGCTACTAAATATGATTAAATGGCGAAAGATTTGAATATTATGTTAAAAATCATAAGATCAAGCTTCTTGACTATAATAATTACAACTTTCTTGCTCGCGTTTCAAAAAAGCGGGAAAAAAAAGATAAATCTAGATTTAGGACAATGTTTTTAAATCTTTATAGAAAAAAAAAATGATTTGACAAAAATTGATTTTCATTAATGTACAGTTTCATTCAAAAAAAAATAACAATGTTTGGGGGTAAAAATAAAATCAAGATAAATCTGACTCCAATTTAAAAGATTTAAAAATAATAATTGACTTGAATACTTTTTCATACAGTAATATGCCATTTCTTTACGGGCCTATCCGTTAGGATATTAATGCGCGTGGTTATAAAGTGAACAGGAAAGAACTATTGTAGATAATTTGGGAATATAATAAGATGCATGTGAGCATCCATGAATTGGGTCACTTAACAATGATGAGTGGTTGAGAAGGCTTCCCAATTCTCTATCTAGTATTATTGTCCTTGTTACAGCTTGTCTGCTGGTCCCTTGCCCTTACAGACAAATAAAACAAAAATTTCGCCTACTTTCCCTTTCTTTTTCTTGTATCCCTCTGGCACGAAATTACCAAAAATTAAAATTTAATTTATTTATATTTAAATTTATGAAGAATTTTACATATAAAATTAATTATAAATAAATTAAATTTTTATTTTTTTATGATTACAAATGAGATATCATGATCTATATTGCACGGATATCAATATGTGGACATGAAAAAATACTAATATAAATACGGGGATACGATATTTTCAAAAAATATAGGACACCAACATGTGAGGAATATGTATAAATAATAAAAATATAAGGATATATTTATAAATATTAAAAAATATTATACTTATTTAGAAATATATATTATAATTATTATTTTTTCATATGAAAATAAATACGCATAATATTAAATAATAGGACATAACAAATAATAAGCTAGAAATCGAGCTTGACACGCGTGTTGAAATAGGAAATGCGTATTTAAATTTTTTAAAATTACGTACACGACTCCAAAATCGAACTTGACACACATGTTGAAATAGAGAATAGATGTCCAAATTTTTTATAATTACAGACACGACCTCAACACATTTCGTGTTAATATCGATAAATGTCAATATCAAAAATGATACTTTCACACAAACATAACTGTTATATAAGGCATCGATGCATCTTAAATCAGGATGAAAGCACACAGCAAATCACACAACAAGCACGCCAGTTTCTTTTAGGTTCAATAGGTTAATAATTGAGATCATTTTAATTAAGATTTTGTCAAATGTGGCACATAGAATTTTGTGCACTTTTCTTTTCAAACAACTGTTTTTCTTGTTAACATTGGACAACAAAAAAAAATTTACACTTTTTCGTAAAAGAAAATTTTTTGCAATCATTTATGATATGTCTTAAATTTATTTTATTCATATATAATTTAAGGTACTAAAATTGATCTATTTATTTTTTTCTTTAATGAACACTTTATCTTTCTAAAATGATTTTTCATCAAAAAGTAAATAATAGAATTTACACATTTTCATCAAATTATTTTTCTTCTTTCCCCAATATTAAAACCACAAAATTGAATAAAACAAACAAGATTATGGTAAGATTTTATGGTCAAACATTTTACTCTGATTGAAGTTGAAGATTAAAAATTTGTTGTTAACCTACCCTCAAACAATTTTAACTCTCTTTATTTTGCAATTTGAATGAAAGATAAAAGAAGATTATATGTCAATGCGATTTGTTTTAAAATAAAAATAAATAAATAAATAAATGAGGTGAACAAGAATAACACTCTACCACAGGTCACACTTTGGTTAGGGCTACAAACACACCATTCATGTGAATGGGTCTCCGAGTCACATTAACTCAGCACTCGTAATAACCCATGAATAGGAGCCTTGCTTCTCATTTTTGGGCTCATGCATACAGTTAATCACTCTAGTGAATTCCCTCCATATTAATCACTGAAGCTAATTTTGGTGCAAGCTTTAAAAAGTGCTCATAAAACAAATCATATGTAAATCAATTTTGACAATTTAAATTATAAAAAGATAAGAGACATCCCCATTAAAAAAAAAGTTAGCTATAGATATATAAAATATAAAAAATTTTCAAATTAGTGCAGAACACCAATCCCACCTAGTGCTTGCCCAACCCTACATATCATCCGACACAAAATATAACTCTTCAGGTATATGTGGCAAGAGCATCCCTCACCAGGCTTCAGCAATCAGCTGAAGGAGTACAAGCAGCAGAGGACCTCTTGCCGAGCAAGATTACCCTCTTACAGCAAAGAAGAAAATCTTGCATTAATTATTAAAATTAAAACATAAAAGTCACATGATGATTTAAAAAAAAAAATTACATAACTTTATATTTTAATTTTAATCATTAATATAAGATCTAATCATTTTGATTTACTCATCTTACATCCATACATAAATATACATGTATATATATATGATCATTGATGGTATTTTGCACAGTTAAATCGCATAACATTATGTAACAAAAAAATTAACCAAGCAATATATTTTAAAATGAAAGTGTACATACATAAACACAGATGTTTTTGGCAGAAACCTACAATGTGTCACAGCTCTTGTATTTGTGAAGAGGGTGTGCGTGTACGTGGCATGAACATTATATGTGCAGAGACAAGGAGACAAAAAGCATTCCTAAAGCTAGTTACAACACACAGTGGTCTTCGCTTTCTTCCCTATTACACTTGCTTCAGATGAACACAGGCGAAAACAGGCATGGATCACATCTCCTTTTGCCATGATCATGCTAGTGTCATCATGCGAGAGAAATACAAATGGAACTTTATGTTCAGTGGAGCTCCGCGTTTCTTAGCACGAATCCACAAAAAATTTTGCATTTTTTCTTAGTATGACACTAACATGACCATAAAGAGGGAGCGAATCCACGACTTGGTAACAATGCTGAAAAAATTGGGAAAATGAACCGTAGAAATACAAATGAACATTTGATAAAAGTCTAATAATGGCCAATGAATGGCCTTATTCAATATGAAAAGAGCCTTTCTTGTGCTTTCCAAGCCCTTCTTTCAACTTCTCAACCTTACTATTTGCATTATTCTGCCTGACCGATTCCTCCTGAGCACTGCACATTTGAGACTTAAGTTTGAAACCAAACTTCTTCGACACAATTCCCCAAGTGCTTGACCGCTTCGGCCGACCCAGTTTTTCAATCTCCTGTCTCATGTTTGTGCACTCCTTCTCAAGCTCAGACACCCTCATCCGCATGTTATCCATTCCCACTTTCAATACTTGGTTCTCCCTAACAGCCGATGTCCAGCCACCCTCTTGAGAACCGGCCAAGCCGCTTCTTAACTGTCTTGATCCATCAAGATTGTCTGATACCAGAAAGCAACCGGCAATTGAAGTCCGAAGTTGGAGCTGCTCAAAGAATAGAACTTGAACTATTACTCTAAGGGGTAGTCTCTCATTTTGAGCAGCATGTGTGCATGCTTCCAATGACAGCTTCTGGCAGTCCATAAGTCTGCAGAGCTCCTCCCTCTCGGACTCTGCCAACCAAGGGTGAGACTGCAGTTTTATGCGACAACGAATATTGAGTTAGTCCAGACAAATTAAAGTGCAATATTTAGGAAAATTTGACAAAACATTTTCTTAATCCCCGTTAATGAGCAAGCATAAAATAAAAACATACAGGCTGACTAGTAGAATGTGATTTACAAAATCAGATTTAACACATTGTGAAATATGCTTTAGAAGTATATTAATTCAAATTGACTCCTGCACACTCCAAAGGTGACACAAACAAATACATCAAATCATCCAATACACATTTGGTAAAGCATACTTTCTCAAATCAAGGTCAGATTAGTAAAACAGGACCCTGAATTACACTTTTATGAAATACATGAATTAAAACCTAGAAGCATTGCAGCCTATATCTCTCCTCATATAAGGAAAAAACATTTCGTTAAAAATATGATTGGATCATAGGCTATCATCTTAAATTAGAAGTATGAAAGGTGTATTCATCAAAATAATCATGGTATAAAATTAACTCAGCTAAGAAATGGTTCACTTGTCCCATGATTCCTACTCTTTTTAGACCCTAACTTTAAAAATCAACATGAAAAACATAAATTGCCATGTGACAACCTGATATAAGACAATACCTTCAAATATATGTCTATAGCACGATATAAACCATCATCCAAGGGCCTAGCATACTCTGGAATAGCAGCAGCAAGAGCTTGAAACTTGGAAAGCTTCAAATTAACATCCGGAGCAACCTCTGCCAGGTAACCATCAATCAGCTTGGCGACCATGGTTACTGGAGTCAATGAAGGTGATCCAATCAACTGCCCGTCATCGATTGAACATGGGGAGGCACCACCAGTGACCTGATCCATGGCAAGGAAATGATCAAGAATTCTCTGCACGCAGTCAACATTGTAAAGTGTCTCCATGGAATAAGAGAAATTGGGCATCAAGAGGTCTTCCAAAGTAGCTTGATCAAGCTGCATCCCGACCCGTTTCTCCAAATTTGATATGCAAGAGGGGCTCACTCGAAGAATCATAGCTGTTCGAAGCAGACCAAATAGGAACTTTGTTGAAACCAGGCCATTTTGCATTGGCAGTAACTGATCAATCTCATCCAGCAGAACCTTTTGGTCTTCTTCTGACAGTGGAGACCCCAAAGCCACTGGTGTCAGATGGTTACTGGACTCACCAGAAGCCTGACGTCGATTCAACCCCGGAAGATATGCTTTCGCATAGAAAGCAAGAGAACCAGCACTAACCTCCTGCTTGATGCCACGAGATTCCATGACTGCTATCAACCTCTTATAAAGTGGCAAACTTAAAATCAATACATCCTCATACCACCAATCTGAACTTGAATTTTTTGGTCTTGCCCCAGTACTTATCCCATTCCACAAAACACTTCCACCGGGGCTCTGCATGGGCCCACCATGCTCCATCACTGGCCACCCAAATAGATTTGGGTCAGTAGATGCCTTAGCAGCAAGTGACTCAATGCACCTTTTAGTAATGTGAAGTTCTTCGGCATATGGCAGGACATCACCACAGGTTTGGAGTGCCTTCAGGGAGTCTTTCCAACTTCGAAGGACAACTTGATTGAGAAAGTTTTCAGTTTGTGAAATTAGATTACCGTCACCATATTCATCTGTCATTTCAAGATGCTGAGAAGCACACCGGAGGTACACAACATTTGAGGCAGTAAGTTCAAGTTTTACCCCATAGCAGAATTTTGCCACTAGTTCAAATGTTTTGGCTCCACCAGGAATGTCAGGGAGGCTTATCACACATTCTTCCTCTTTTTCAGAAGCTTCAGCAATCATTCTTTCCATAACCCCACTTCTAGAGAGCAAAGGGAACTGCATTAAATGATATTTGAAGGCAAATGAAATTAAAAAATTGGTATTGCTTTCCAAACCAGAAGTATATATCACCTTTCACCACATTTTAGTTACATTACATACTGCATGCTCATCAGACATGGTAAAAGAAATGGTAGAACAACCAAATGGAAAGAAACATAAACAAAGTTAAGGTAGTAGAAGTAAAGTAGTCAGAAAGCATCATAGAAGCATACACACATGAAACAGGACAGATGACCCAATATGACACAGACATGAACACACCATGAAGACGAAAACTAAAATACAAGCCTTAAACAGATATATGTATAAAAAGTTACATAAGTAAATGAGATTCCTATGTATGAGAACATCAAGATAAATGAAACAACACCTAAAATATGCCTCCTTTGCATTAAATTATGTTCATAAGGCATTTAACAAATGCCAAATACTACAGTTTAAAAATTTTAGCTCCAATGAGTCCTATATATAGGTGTTACAGTGTCAAGTTAAAGCTTGTTTTCTGATGTGCCTATACTTCATATGGATGCATTATTTTGATGTGAGTCTGACATATTCATTGATATAATGCATTCTCATGGCTTGAAAACTCATCATAAATTGAAAACATAATTAGCAACAAGAGGTATCTTTTACAAGTCATAAATTGAAAACGTAATTCATAATGAGTAATACATATTATATTGGAATTGTAGCCACACAAACTTTGAGATATGTTTCTGTCCAAATGCAAGGTTTGGCATAAATCTAAAATCTATATATTTTTTTACAGAAAAAAAAAGAAGATATTATTGACAGAAAGAAGAAGAATACATGAGAAGAGGATAAGCTATCCTCAGAGAAAAGGCTAAAAAACATAAAAGCAAAACCCAAAAACACCCGATCAAAGTTCTAGGACAGATTTCCAATGCCTTTGCGAAAATGCTAAGCACACTTATTCCTTGAAAGAAACCATGAGCTTTAAGCCAAAGTGAACAAACATAACCTTGTTCCACGCCAAAAAGACAGGTTTAGATTGTTGTTCCATTCCAAACAAATACACCATAAAACAAGTCTGGCAACATCCCAAAGGGCACTTCTTCCTTATTCTTTACCAAAACTACACAGCTAAGAAACTGTCCACTGTTGCTGGATAGACCATGAAACCTCAAATGAAAAAAATCTTATTCCTAACTTCCACGCCATATCGCAATGCAAAAACAAGTGACTGTTAGTCTCCAAACTAATGCATATCTAAAATATAAACTATATTGTAAGAACGGATAGATATTCTAGTAAACTAGAAAAAAAGACCATCCATATTTTTTTTAGCTAAAAAAATTATTTATATAGAAGTGTGCATCAACTAGAAGTATTACAAACATATTAAGAAATAAGTACCTTGTGAAGATGGAATGACATCTCTCCAACTTCAACTACTATGTCACTAGGAAGCCCGGTTGTGCAAAACCTATGTCACCCAAGCAATGAAAGATCAATATACATTATTTGAAAATGGTGAAATTTTTTTAAAAACTTCCAATAGACACTGTAAAATTACAATCCGGTATTAATCAGGTCTTTCTCATTTATACTGGCTTAAGATTTCTAGTCAACGAAGTAAGCTTTCATGCTTCAGTGTGTTCCTTATGTACAATTATCAACTGTTTTATCTCTAAAGTAGTGATAGAAGAATTATATGAGACAACTAGAAATATAAAAGTAAATAGTTCATTGGAAGGCCATTTAATCAGACTAGTCTATCAAGAAAAATATTATTTGATTGGATCATTTCTTGACATCCAAATGGTTCCCTCAGCTCTTCCTCAGTCAAACAAACTAAAGGTTTAGAACAAGAGATAGTGTACTGTGATATATGCCAATTAACATTGTCAAACCAAGAAGCATGCTAAAATGAAAGGAAAGGTAATCTCAAATTATTTCCTCCGAAAGGTCAGAAAAATAAATAAGAACCCACACAAGTATTAATTTTCAAATTCTTTTGGACAAATATTGATATCAGTGCTCTCAGCCAATACAACTTGGGGGACAAGAAGAGCAAATTAGGATTTTGTCAGGCACATATGATGTTTGGAAAAATGCTTCAAATTAAACAGTTACGCAGTAATTTAAACCCATGCAGCTTTCAGATCAAAAGCCTCGCAAGCATCAAACAAACTGTAAATGGAACATTGAAGGATATTATCATACAGAAAGTAAGCTACTCTGAAGATCTATTAGTATAATTGAAAATGAGTTTAAATATTCTGAGTCCTGAACTAATTCACAGATACTGGAACTGGAACACTTTTAATTAACCAAATTGTAAGTTCAGTAGAAGATTTATGTACGCATCTGATTCAAACAAATAAAAGCCACAAAGCTCTCATGAAAATATAACACATTTGAACAGAAAACATTAACAATACGGGAATGAATACATATCATAAGTGATAGACTAAATACCAGGCCTGCCCTTGACGCTGGAATGCATCAGCTTTAGAACCCAATTTCATGCAAGCCATTTCCTCAAGTGCAAGATGGGAAGAACCCAGAAACAGAGTTCAGAACAAACTATAAACTGAAGCAAAACCTAATTAAATCTTTGTCAAACACACAAATCACTGAGAGACTTGCAATTCTGACAATGTTATGAGCAATTGGCCTCAAACCAGAAAACTTGCATCAGCAAGAAACAAAATTGCCTGAAAAAAATGCCTTCAAAAACCTAAATCTACTCCATTAGAACATACCCACTTGCCAAAAAGATTCTAAAATTGAATTTAAATAATAGAAATTCCTAATCTGCAACGTAGTTCAAGTCAACAACCCACTTGTTCTGCAGAAAAACCATTACCAAATCTTATTCGGCTGAAAATTCCAAAACAAATCAAACCCAAATTAGACACAATACAAGGGACCAAAACCACCCATACCCGTTAAAAGGAAAGGACAATTAAGTCAATGCCCAGTAAAATAAAGTCTCTTAACGTCATGATATAAAAGCAAGACTCGAGGCTCATCGGCCCAAAAAGACAGCAAAAAAAGAGGTTTTGTAGAGCCCAGCACGGGTTATATCATTCATGGCAGCTCAAAATCCAACCCCAGCACATGTGGGGTCCTTGTCTTCAAGCACACTTCATCGTTTTCTCGAACTTAGCAATGGAGAGAGAACCAGTCTCTAAACAAACAACGTTTTAACTTTTCAAATAGACTTTGAAACCGATAATCGTTTTGTATTTATTAAGAAGAATTTTAGTTTAATGCAAGTTTCAGGGTCGAGAGTAACACTGCCAGCTAGGCCATGTGGGTGCATTTATGAGGTATTCATGGAAAATCATAAACTAATGTCATAATGTAATGAAAACTAAAATTAGGTTGGTGTCGGTTACAACTTACAAGGGAAAAGAATATTCAATGAATTTTCAGAGGTTACATTTGTGATTTAAAAAAAAAAAAAAGAGACTTAAATGTGTGTCTTATGATGCTTTAAGTTTTTAACAATCAAATTAAGTGCTGAAGATTTAGTGTTGGATATATCAGACATTAAATTTTATTTTGAGTATTGGACTTTGGCTTAAATGGTTAAAAATTTAAATATATGAATTTTAATTTTGAAATGAATCTAAAATAAGATCTTTAAATATTCTAGTCATTTGTTTTTTTAGAAAAATACTTTAATTTATATTTAGATTTAATAAAATTATATAGATCTTACATCTAGTTTCAAAACTTACGGAAGATTTCCTTTAAACATAAAAAATGCTATAGATTAAACCTAAATTTAAATATTTCATCGATGAAATGATGAGAAAAGATGATTATAAATTCACATAAGATAATATGAGATATGCTAAATACATTATGATCAAAGATATGTTCAAATGGCTAAAAATTCATTGCACTTAGAAAAAAATTTAACTTCCTTATCAGTCATATTTTAGTAATTTGAGCTTAACCAAAACATATATTTATTCACAACGTGCTTAAAATATCTCATATTGGTATATTTGATTGTATGGTCATCTTTTTTTCATCATTTCTTGAGAAAAATTTCAAATTTGGATTTAAATGTAGCATCAATTTATGTTTCAAGGGAGGTGAATAGATTTTGAAATTAGAGAGAAAGTTTGCAGAATTTTATTAAACCTCAAAAAGAGTTAATGTATTTTGAAACTCTCATTTGCAAAGTGGTCAATGATGACCAGCTACACACGGCGGTGAAGTAACTTACATAGGAAATTGTTGATGTGGATTTTGGTAATGGTCCAAACTCCGGCCAATGGGGGGATTCTTCGGAATCTCTAACCCTCATCCGGTTCAAATGAAGTAGAATCAACAAAATAAACAGAGAAGAAGAAGGAAAGAGCAGAGGAAGCACAAGATTTAACGTGGTTCGACTAAATCCGAATATCACCAGACCATACGTCCACTGTAGCGTGTTATTGATATGGTATTTTTACAATGTTGCAATGTTCGATCTCTGTTTTGACAAAGTTTCGGCCTAAAGGAATCTCCCTTTACAGAGGGGCTCCTCCCTCATATTTATAGAGGGAATGAGGCTACAATGATAATTACATATGCAGTAAATCTATTACATTAACATTTATTGTGCAAGATGGGATTTACAGATTAAATCTCCTACTTTTGGCTACTGCAAGTTGTCCTCTGTAGGCGGGCCTTGCTCGACCGTTGGAGCTGGATATAACTTAGTCCTTTTTCAGCGTGCTTTTAGGTCGCAGGCTATACTTTACTTAGCCAGGTCGCTTGCTTGACCCTAAGAATAAGGAGGTCAAGTTCACTTCTTTGTACGTGGGCTCGTTATGGTGAGGTCGCACGCTATGCGACCCGATGGCAAGGCGCTCCGGAGGCTCTTCGAGCTTGTTCCTTTTGTCACTTTCAAGTCGTTTGCGGCCCTTCTTGGGTCAGACCAATTTTCTCATACAACATAAGCCCCCCAACTTGCAGCTCGCTCTTTGAGTTGGGAGTTGAGACTCTTCAACTTCTGAATCGTCAGCCTTTTCCTGAGACTGTCGTTCCTTCTGCACTAGGCTACGTCTCTTATGACACGTGTCCAATGGCTATTACTGGGTCAACTCAACCTTTATCGAGGCCATTAATGAATAAAATTACTTTTCTGTAATTTTTGTTTGTTGTTGTCATTTTCTTTTAGCAAACGTTCTGGTTTGAACCGTTTGAGCGACCAGCGTGTAAGCGATCTCATGCTTGGGCCGATCCTGTGGCCAAATAAATAAATGCACATGAGAGCTACGACTTAATAAGTTCGCATGAGAGCTGTGAAGTAAAATGATTTTGTTGCCTTAGACAAGTATCCAATTCATTAATTCCTTATGCTTCAGCGACCCCAAAGGTACACTAGCGTTGAATGTTTTAGAGTGCCTCCGCACCCTAGTGAGCACGTAGCTCTGCTGACTAAGTGAGTTTGTTTTGAGCGTTTCCACGCCTCAATGAGCCCACAGCTCAACTGGTTAAATGAGTTTATTTTAAGTGTCTGCACGCCTTAATGAGCCCACAGCTATGCTGGCTAAGTGAGTTTGTTTTAAGTGTCTCCATGCCTCAGCGAGCCCGTAGCTACGCTGGCTAAGTAAGTTTATTTTGAGCATCTCCACGCCTTAACGAGCCCACAGCTACGCTGGCTAAGTGAGTTTATTTTGAGTATCTCCATGCCTCAATGAGCCCGTAGCTCAACTAGTTAAGCGAGTTTGTTTTGAGCGTCTCCACGCCTCAGCGAGCCCACAACTACGCTGGCCAAGTGAGTTTGTTTTGAGCATCTCCATGCCTCAATGAGCCCACAGCTCAACTGGTTAAGCGAGTTTGTTTTGAGCATCTCCACGCCTCAGCGAGCCCATAACTATATTGGTTAAGTGAGTTTGTCTTGAGCGTCTCCACGCCTCAGCGAGCCCAAAGCTATGCTAGCCAAGTGAGTTTGTTTTGAGCGTTTCCACGACTCAGCGAGCCAGCAGCTCAACTGGTTAAGTGTTCATCAATTCTTATCTGGAATGAGCTCCGGGGGGCCTCAACAGGATCAAGGATCACTGTTGGCATAAAGTATGGAGTTTCTAGTCAGATTTACGATATGTTGACCGTATGCGAGCTGCGGATATTGCTAACACTTGGAAGCAAAGAGAACAGAATGAATGACATTAAATCAATCAGCAAGTGACTTTTAACAAAATTAAAGGAGTAACAATTACATTTGCCCTGAAATTTGAAATATAGCATCAATACACAATTCGGACCGAGCCCCCCGGCTCTTGGTTGGTATTGTGTTGAGAAGGCTGGGGCAGTTGCCTTGAGGGTTGTACCATATACTCCCTTAGGCATCCCTTTTTGATCAAGTTCTCAATCGCTTCCCTGAGGACCCGACAATTTGTTATGCCATGACTAGCCTCATTATGAAAGGCACAAAACTCTTCCTGGTTTCTCCTTCTGTAAAGGATTCTGGAGGGTGCGAGCACCCCCAAAATCTTCCCTGTCCCTTTCTGTAATGAAGATCCTATCCTGGGAATCTGACAGGATGTTGAATTGTTCATAACGGTCTGAATACTGGGGTCACCCACCCTTGAGCCTTTTGGGCTTATCGGTCATCCGCTCGGTGGAGTGATCACCCTAATCCACGTCGCTCCTCCTCTTGCCATGAGAGGAATTGGCCTTTTGATCCTTCTTGTCAGACTTTTTCAAGTTGAAGGTCTCTTCCCATTTAATCTGCTTGGCAGACCACTCATAGAACTCGGTGAGGTCCTTGACTTGGGACTTATATAGACTTTTGTATAGTTTCCTATCTTTACGGAGTCTCGTAGAGATGGTAGCTATCATGGTTTTTTCAGATAGATTCTCCATCAAATTTGCCTCGAGCTTGAATCTAGTGATGTAGTCCTTTAGCGACTCCTGCTTACCTTGAAAGACCATGGTGAGTTAGCAATGGGGCACCAGTTGTTTCTTCAAAGTACTGGTTAATAAATTTCTACTGGCAGTCTTCCCAACTACCAATTGAGCGGCTGGGAAGCTTTTGAACCAAGCTCGAGGCACACCTCCCAATGTGGCCTGAAACACTAGGCACTTGACTAAGGGGTCAGTTGTCTGCAAGTCCATCTGAACGCTAAATGTGTCCAGATGATCATACAGATCAAAATCGTAGGGACCCTAAGTTTAGGAGGGAGAGTTCGAGCTTCGATTTCCTCAGAAAGTGGTGACTTCTCCTCATAGTGAGCTCGACTATCCGGGGTTCGGAGGCATTCCTCCAACTGAGCCATCTTTTGAAATAGCTCTCTAACTAACGGGTCTTGTACCCTAAAGCGCTGGCTAAGCGATTGCTGGGCGCTTTGGTCTCCCCTGTCTCGAGAGTCATGACTCATTGTCTACTCTTGTGAGCAACGAGCTTGGGTATTACCTTGGTTCAGATAGCCTAGATGTTGGGTTTGCTGTTATTGGAGAATGTTCATAGACGTTGAGGTTTCAACTTACCTCTGCACGCCTTGTGCTAGCAACGTAACTACTTTAATTAGTTCTCCTATCATATACTCAAGTTTCTCCTAACGTTGGAGCCAGGTTTGTGATCCGTTGACATTGTTAGTAGCAAGAACCGATTGTACCGAACTGGTTGTAGGGACACCAGTGGCTGCTCTAATGACAGGAGTGGTTGACGAGTCTATTATCGAAACATGGCCATCTGAAGGATGGGGTTGTGCATTTGAGGCTCTGGTGACTCTTCCCTTGGCCATTGCAACAGAAATGAGCCAGAACAGGTGAGATCCCCATAGACGGTGCCAAAATATTGACATTAAATTTTAGTAATGGTCCAAACTCTGGCCAACAGGGGGATTCTTCGGGATCTCTGACCTTTATCTGGTTCAAATGAAGTAGAATCAATAAAATAAATAGAGAAGAAAAAGGGAAGAGTAGAGGAGGAAACACAAGATTTAACATAGTTTGGCTAAATCCGAATATCACCGGACCATACGTCCACGGTAGCATGTTATTGATATGATATTTTTACAGTGTTGCAATGTTTGATCTTTATTTTGATAGAGTTTCGGCCTAGAGAGATCTCCCTTTACAAAAGGGTTCCTTCCTCATATTTATAGAAGGAAGGAGGCTATAATGATAATTACATATGTAGTAAATCTATTACATCAACATTTATTGTGCAAGACAGGATTTACAAATTAAATCTCCTACTTTCGGCTATTACAAGTTGTCCTCTATAGGCGGGCCCTGCTCAACCGTTGGAGCTGGATATGACTTAGTCCTCTTTCAGCGAGCTTTCAGGTCACAAGCTATACTTTACTTAGCCAGGTCGCTTGCTCAACCCTAAGAATAAGGAGGTCAAGTTCGCTTCTTTGTATGCGGGCTCGTTCTGGCGAGGTCACACGCTATGCGACCCAATGGCAAGATGCTCTGGAGGCTCTTCGAGCTGGTCCCTTTTGTCACTTTCAAGTCGCTCGTGGCCCTTCTCGGGTCAGACCAATTTCCTCATACAACAGAAATAAAGTCAATAATATATGACAAGTGATTTATCGAGCACACTTCAACGCTTAAGTCAGAGCACACTCGAACAAGCCATTAGGTATGCTTTTAGACTAATTGAGAGAGCATTCACGTGTTCATGATATATTATTGGCATAAGTAAGATTATCTCCTTATAGTTAATAGTGTAGTTATGCCATTCTTGCATGCTTTTGAGTGTACTAATTGGTACGAGGCTATTGAAGGGTTATCTTATTTGTAATAAGCTTCATAGTCGAGATATAGGACCTGCCAATTGACCAAAGGCCCCGTGCTATTCAACCACAGCCTCGCATCCTAGGCTTTTGACAAATTTGGTTCTTTCAACTAGTCCAATGGGCTAGCTGACCAGTTATAGCCCAAGTGGGTTTATTTTGGACTTATTATTTACTTCATCACACCTAAACATCATCATTTGACTTTTAGAGACTTCTCATTTTTCGATGCTATCTAACAAATGATTATCTATAAAAGCTAATCATTATGCTTGCATTCCTGACACAAATCATTAATTGTTAATGTCACTTTATGACATAGATCATGATCTAGGTTGTTCATCTTTTTGCATCACATTCATTAGATCAACCCTGCTTTCTTCTTTAAATAGCACGATAATTTTTTGAAATGTACTTTTGCTTCTATCACCCTTTTGCTCTATGTTTTTTTTCATTCTTTTGCAACTCTAGGAACCTTCCAGTGACCTTTCAAGGCTTTCTTTTTTAGATATAGTTTTTTCTTTTTACTTTATCTTGCTACCTATACTATTTTCCTATACAAATCTTGCCTTTATAGTTTCTTCGCCTTACATTTATCGATTTTTCTTTTTACCATTGATGTTTTGCTAGTTCTCATTATTTTTGTTGAGTTTGCTTGATTCTGGAGTTTTTGGCATTTTTTTTATTTTTTACTCGCTTTTTTAACTTTTCATATTTTTGCCTTGTTTGAAGAAACTTTTGGGGTTCTAGCTCTTTTCTTTCTTTCTTTCTCTTTGTGAACTATCACTCTTGTCTTAAACTTTGTTGTCATTTTCTTTCGTCACTGAACTTAATCTTTTTATCTTTGCTTGCTTTTAAAGATGGAACCTTAACCTTTCAACTTTTTATTTTTATGTTTGGAAGGTTAAACGACCTCATTGATTTGTCATATGATTCTTACTCCTCCTCATCTTCAGGTGTTGGGAATATTCTTTTGAAAACAGCATTTTGCAATTTGTTGGGCCACTTCTTGCTATAATGGTTGATCATTCTCAAGAAGGTGAAGCAGTTGAATAAGCTCATTTGATTGACATAACTCTGGATAACTTGAAATGGATCCATCTAGATATGAAGATGGTTCTTGCTTTTCATGAATAGAGAGATCCAAAAGTCATAAGGAGCTTAGAGGAGATCCATATTATTGGGGAGTTTATCAAGGGGAGTTTATTCAAGCTTGCGGGGGGTAAACAAGCATTTGTGTAGTTATGACACAACTTATTTCATTATGTTCTATAAGGATGAGGATGATGATGATCAGCTACATGTTTCTTCGCCCTTCACCGTATTTTAAAAGGATATTCTTCATGCTCTTAATGTTTGTCCCTCCCTGTTTATTTTGAATGCTTGAGATTTCCTTTTTTGTTTTGAGGTGTTGTGCACTCAATTGTGTCACACTCCTAATGTCAATTTTTTTCTTCTTTTTCACCTATTCCATACAGAAACTCGAAGGTTAGGTTTACTTCAACGCAAGATCAAATCACATCATTTTGAAGAACATGCTCACTGGTAACAAAATATTTTACTCATTTAATTGTCCTCTCACTAAGCTTTTTAAGGTCCAAACTTATTAATCTCAGTTGTGTTATTACATA
>JANHAO010004464.1:0-24180 GCA_026873985.1 Saraca asoca | reverse complement strand
ACATCTTAAAAAATAAAACAAGTAATCCATTTAATTGTTTACATTATCTACAATTAAGATTTCTAATTTTTACTTTGTCAAAAATTTAATTTTAATGAAAAAAAATAACTTATAAAGAAAGTCTTAGTAACTACTTAGAATAAAATAAATAGCACAATCCTGTATGAAAAAATAAATTCATGACACATATTATGTATATCAAATTCTATAATGAAACATTTATAATATATTAATTTTTCGACAAGATTCATTTTGGCAGCTTCAAGCTAACATAAACATTTGCAATTTCATATACTATTCCAGTAATTATACAAAATGAAACTTAACTACAGGTAATTAAATTCAATGGATTCTTACAAAATAAATATTGATAAATAAGAGTATTAAAACTTACCTCAAAATTTTATTAAAACAGAAAATGAAGAATGAGCAAGCTTCAGTTTCAAGTGAAGTAAATGTAGAAGAAGATATAGGTCTACAGAAGTTTATACACCAAAGAAGAAGAAAGTTATGCAAGAAAGTTTCAATTCAGTTACAAAATACAACGAAAATAAGCATGTATTTATATATACAGGAGTTCGGTGATACTGTTCATGAATAGTAACACTGAACAACACCACTGTGCATTACTGTTCATGAACAGTATGCTATTCATGAACAGTCTCACTGAATAGCACCATTGCATGTTACTATTGCATGAACAGTACCCTTATAATAAGTAAAAACAAAATATGAAAGAAGTAAAAAAAAAAATTCCTAACTAATGGTAAAAAAATAAAAAAGGAAAAATAGTATCATTGCATGTTAGTGTTCATAAATAGTAACACGTAGCATGCATGAACAATACCCTTACAAAAAGTAAAAAAAATTCCTACCTAACGATCAACAAAAGAAAAAAACAGTACCACTACGTGTTACTGTTCATGAACAGTAACATGTAGCATGCATGAATAGTACCTATGCAACAAAGAAAAAATAACACCATTGTCAGTAAAAAAAAATTTTCAAAGAAGTAAAAAAAATTTTCCCAACCAACGGTCAAAAAAAGGGAAAAACAACACCATTGCATGTGTACTGTTCATGTGTTACTATTCATGATCAGTAACATGCAACATGCATGAACAATACCCTTACAACAAGTAAAAAAAATTCCCATCCAATGGTCAACAAAAGAGAAAACAATACCACTGCGTATTACTATTTATGAACAGTAATATGTAGCATGTATGAACAGTACCTCTGCCGTCAATAAAAAAAATCATAGCCAATTGTCGAAACGTTTTTAAAGATAATGTTTTCAAACTTTTCAACAAACAAATAGGGCTGTCCGTAAAAAAAGAAGTCAAAGAAAAATAAAATTACGGAAACATTTTTGTTGATGACATTTTCAGAGTTTTAAAAGAAAAAATTAGCAAAACAATAATGTTAGCAATATTTTCAGGTGTCAAAAAAAATTAGTTAGGTCAACTACGTTGTCGATGCCAAAGTTTTTGGCCTAACAACGTTGTCCACACTAACATTTTTCAAAAATAACATCATTCAATAAATAGTTTTTATATCACACCATTTTAGGAATTTGTTTCTTAAACCACACCATCAGGTAAAAAAGCCCAAATTTAGAGCAAATTAAACTACAATGAAAATGAGCTTAATTGCTTGAATGGTAGTGGGCAAAGTTAAAGATACGAAAGAAGTTGCAAGACTATTCACTTTGTGAAACGATTGACGTTGAGATTTAAAGATACGTAGGTATAATTATGATTTATAAAATCTTAATTTTTTGGTTGTGTTTTTTAAAAGAGGCAGAAAGAAGATTAATGATAACTAAGCATACTAATTTCATTTTTTTATGGAAAAATAGTAGTTAGTTGGAATGGATAAAATAGTAATAAAATAAAGTATGATAAGTTGATAATTTAAATTTTAAATGGATAAAATAAATTTAAATCATATTATACAAATGCAAATTTCATCTTTTTTTCAACAACTTTTAAAAATAAATATTTATTTTTTTCTCCTTATTTACAAATGTATTGGCGTGTCAGGAGTCACGTTTTTAATTATTTTAACTTGTATTAAAAGTGAATTTTCTATTTTCAAATAACAAATATTTAAAATGCTTGTTTGTGAGACCAGTTATCTTACTCTGTACTACATATATAGGCCCACTTTGCTAGGGAGTGGCACTGATTCTACGTCAGAACTGCCTCTAACAATGGACCAAGTTGATTTATCGATAGAATTTCTGTTGTCGTTTAATATGTTTTCTAGCAAAAAACAAAAGTGTTTTTATTCAAATGATCAAAATTAATTACATTAACTACTTACAATTTAAAATGGGGAAAATACATTTTACATATTTAAAATTTCAATAAGTGGTAAATTACCTCTTTAAATTTTAAAATTCTATAAATTATATTTTTAAATTAAAAAAATATAAATTATCCTTATAAAATTTGAAAAATATAAAAAAATATTAATTTTTTTTATTAATTTTAACATTAAATTAGTAAATTTCTTACATATGTTTCATTAAAACACTCATTTTTTAATCTATAAGCACAAAATTTGAATTAAATATCTTATTTTATCACTAGTATATGAATTTTGTAATTTAAGTTTAAAGAAAATTTAAAATCAATAATACATTCAGTGTGAATTTTATGCTTTATAGAAAAAAAATGACATCAACATTATACATGCAACACAATTATTAGTTTTGAATTAAAAGTAATAGCAAATTAATATTTTCATAGAATTCTTTAAATTTTAAGGAAATAATTTATAAACTTTAAAATTTAATGAGATGTAAAGTGTATTTTTTTTCTTTAAAATATCATAGATAATTACAGGATAATTTACAAGCTCCATAACAATTATAATTCATATATGCATCTTTAATCATCCTTAAGACAATGAGTCAATCAATAACCATGTTGGACATAATCACAGGCCATGGTGAATATTTCAACTGGGTTTGGGCTGGGCTTAGGTGGGATGAGGAAATTTTACTTTGCTTTTTAACAAAACCGAGCATAAGATGTGTGGTTGTTGCAACAAAAAGGCCCTAGTCTTTTCTTTATTTATTTATTTTTTATGTTGCAGAAAAGTCCACTTACCAAGCAAACTAGAACTTTTTGACCTGTACGGGAAAAATAAAAAAAAAACAATTGTCTCAAATGATGTTAACTGAAAATTATTTTCATAAATGATGCATTTTTTGGGAAACGTTAATACCACCAATGTTTTCTTTCTTGAAAACGTTGGTAACATCAATGTTTTCTTATTTTTTTTATTTTTTTTAATTCTTTAAGTTTGAAAACGATTTCAAATTTTTTTATTTTTTAAAAAATAAAAAATTTATTTTTATTTTTTAAAAATAAAAAATTAATTTTTTAAATTTTATATTTATGAAAAAAATTTATATTTTATCAAAATTTTAATTAATATATAATTAATTATGATATATTAACTAATTATTTTATATTAATTTTATTTAAAATTTCAAATCTTCTGTCACTCAAGATTATTGTTGATAAATAGTCATCTTAAAAATGTTAAAAGAATTTTCAAGAGAGATAAAAAAAAGAAAAGAGAAAGAAAAAGGAAAAAGAGATAGATTATGAAAGAAAAATTGTAAAAATATTTTCTCAAGAAAAATTTAAAAATAAAAAAAAAAAGATAAATTAAGGAAGATAAAACGTAAAAAAAATTAAAAAAATTAAAAAAATAAAATAAGATATATTAGGAAAGAAAAAATGTAAAAAAATTCTCAAGAAAAATTAAAAAAAGGAAGAAAAGAAAAATATTTCTTAATTTTTTTCCGCCAGTCGATTTTTTTAGAAAAAATTTGCAAAATGTTTCTCCCATAAATGTTTCCCTAACTTTATTATCTTGATATGTTCAATTTAACTTTTAATTTAAGTATAAATTAATTATATTTATCATAAATATAAATAATGATGACGATGATGATAATTCGTCACAAATACCAAAGAAAAAATTCTAGAAGAAATTCTAGCAGGAGGTCAAGGAAAAAATTTAAATATTAAATTTAAAAAAATTAAATTTTTTATTTTAAAAAAATCAAAATAAAAAATAAAAATGTTAGAAAAAACATTTATGAGTGAGATGTTTTTCGCATAAATGTTTTTAAAATTTTTTAAAAAATATTTGACTGGCAAAAATATTGAAAAAAGGCAGGAAATTTCTTTTGCTGTTTTCTTTTTTATTTTTCTTGAAATTTTTTTTACATATTTTCTTTCCTAATGTATCTTATTTTTTTTATTTTTCTTAAATTTTTTTTTACATTTTTCTTCCTTAATATATCTTATTTTCTTTCTTTTTTTTTTTACATTTTTTCTTCCCTCATCTATGTTATTTTCTTTTTTTTTTTCTTGAAAATATTTTTTATATTTTCATATGATTGTTCATCAACAATGACCTTGAGTGATATAAAATTTGAAATTTTAAATAAAATTAATATAAAATAATGAAATAATATATCATAATTAATTATATATTAATTAAAATTTTAATAAAAAATAAAATTCTCTCATGAATAAAAAATTTTAATTCTAAATTTAAAAAATAAATTTTTTATTTTTTTACCAACGTTTTCAAACTTAAAGAATTTAAAAAAAAAAAGTTAAAAAAGTTTGGCAACGTGTTCAAGAAAAATTTTTAAAAAGAAAAAAAAGAATGAACACCAACGTTTCCAAGATTTACCAATGTTTTTCCAAAAATACACCATCCACAAAAATAATTTTCACTCATCACCATTTGGAGAAATTGTTTTCTTTTTTGATCAGGTCAAAAGGCCGCAAACTAGAACTAACAGGAATCCTATCGTTCAACATATAAAGGAAAGGGAACATGGGCAGCAAAAGATCTTCAACCTAAGTCCTTATTTGTAAAGGAAGAAGAGAAAATACTCCTAAACACAGCTGCAGAAGGAATTTGATCGCTGTATGCTATAAGATGCACTTTGACATTCTGCGTGGCATTCATCCAATTATTGAACATTACTTGGAACCTAAATCATAGTCTTTTCTTTCGCTATCTTTCGGACATTCTGAGCAACCCGTTTCGTTGGGATCATCTTATTATCTCTCTAGACGTATTTAAAAAGTTTAAACTTATCATCATTCATAGTGGGTGAAGTCCTCACAGTAAACGTTTTATCAGGGTCACCGCGACCTTTTTCATACCATTTTCTTTGGTCCAAAACATTCTGCATTTCCTGATCCATATCGTCTACATCCATAGTAGAACATGCTTTCAATTTTCTTTCGAGTTCAGCACTCAACTCCCCGAGTAACTGAGCATCGCTTGCAGTGAAGTCTGGATTGTTTCGCATGTCCTCTAATTCCCATATCTTCTCTAGCTTTTCATGAAATTGCTATAAGGAAGCTCTAGTGTTTAAGGTGTTAGGGGAATGTAAACTTGGAGCGAGAGCAAAATGAAGCAAGAAGCAAGAACAACAAGAAACCAGCAAGAAGAAGAACAAGAAACGTAAATCTGGAACACAAAACAAATAGTAAAGAGATGAAATATAAATTTGGAAAATCAAGAAGTGTGAGCGAGCAAGACAAAAACAAAATAATAATAAAAGCTTCTGAGAATCAGTAGTGGGTGCCAAACAAAAATTGAAAACAGGGAAGAAGAAGGAGGAGGAAGTTGAGAAACTATTCACGGCGGCCAGAGCCAATCCAAGAAGAATCATCTGTCTCGCGAAGAAGAAAAAGAATAAGAAAATCTATCTCATGAGGCTGAGAGCCAACCAATAAACTAGGCAATGCATTGACAGAGTACGAACTCAAGCTTTTTCTTGCAAAAGTGGAAAGAAGACTCAATGATTCTTCGGCATGAAAATTCCGCGCGTCGTATTTGGTTTTAAGAGAAACTCTGAATTAGGATATCTATATATCCACGTAAATATGTTGGAATTTTCTTAGCTAGAATACCATATTTTAATAAATTATATATATTGAATTGAATAAATATCATAATATTTAAATTATTATAAGCCAATTAATTATGTAATCCAATTATTAGATCTAAAATAACATCTAGATCATTAATAGATTTTAATGATATTAACCTTGTCACTGAATCAATAACTTAAGTTAGTTAATCCAGTAGGATTATAATAAAGTCGGTCCCTACTTATATCTTAGTAGAACTGTAACTATCCTATTAAAATTTCAGACACATTTTTTTCTCTCATTTTTTTTGCTAGGATTATAAAAAATGAACCTATTAAAGGAATGTTTTGCTATCACAGATTCTCACATAATATCAAGTACGATCTCATTATTATTAACTAAATTTATATGTACAAATCTAATGCATTATAACATAATTTAATAAATCTGTTGATTTTGCTAATATTATGATTTGATTTATACTATTTATTTTTTTTAACAATTGGTATTAGAGTTAAATTTTTTTTCTTTCATTTTATAAAAGTTCAAAATTGTGTAGATTTGTTTTTATAATTTTATGTAATCCATAATTTATTATGTAAAGTTATTATGGATATGAGAATGTGAGATTTATTTATATTTTAGCTTAATGTATTTCTAAATTGGCTATAATTTTTTTTTTGGAAAATTCAAATGTAACTTAATTTTTTTTTTTGGAAAATTCAATTCATAAATTTGAGATATTTTAAAAAAATTTCCAATTAATTTATGATTGATCCCAAAAGTCTGTAATGTATAAAAGTTATAAATCAATTTGAATAAATATTGTTGAAAAGATGAATTCTTGAAATTCTATATATATATATATATTTGGATAGGAAATTTCTTTTTTAAAATTTTGTTCAATTATAAGATATTTATTCAAATTGATTGAGGTTTAATTGATAGAATAATGAGGTAGACAAAAATTCTCAATCAATTTTAGATAACCCAAATTGTTATTGCATCAATTTTTAAATTCTTGAAAGAAATTTTTTTTCTGAAAACTTGAATTAGTTTAAGTTTTTCTAATTGCACAACAAGTGTCAATTTTGTGAAATTGATAAAGGATTTTGATGGAAAATGATATGGGTAAAGAAACCCATGCAAGAAAAAAAAAACATGACTGAATTGAAGGAGTTTGCAAATTATATCAGATTTGATTATATAATTAGTCACTCACGTTAATTATGTGTGGGGCCGCATGCCATTATAGAAGTAATAGATGATGATAAAAATCATATCATATGCTCCATTCTCTAAATTCTATTTGTAGTAATTTTTTTTAGATTTTTCTAAAAATAAAAATATTTCATTTATTTTTATCTAATTTATTTTAATAATTGTTTAATATTATTTGTGCCTGAAAATTTTGTGTGTTTGCTACATATTAAACTATTATCTATAGCTTTTCTAGAATTTTTTGAAAATAAAAATATTTTATATAATCATTTCTTATTTATTTGAGTATTAATTTCATGTTTTTTAGATATAAAAAATTACTTATGATTCTTACATATTATACCATTGTATGTAATTTTTGTGGATTGATTTGATTTTTTTTTTCACATTTGAATATTTTCTGGATTATTGTATGCAATTTGTAAAATTACGTAGGAATTAATTTTACTCATATTATATCATAAAATTTTCTATAATTGTGTACTCACCTATCATAGGACCAATTGCATAAAATTTTACTAAAATTAAATTTTGAAATTGTATTTAGAAAAGTGCTATATTAGTAATATATATGGCCTATAGGTGTAATATTATTAATATAATTTGTTAGTGATAATATAAGTATTAGAATTATTTATTATGTTCTTAAAATTTTAAATACTCTATCGATGTTAGGTTTTATAAATGTAGCATTCAATCTTTGTGTTATATTATAAAGCCTTAAATGCCCTATTGGTGTTGGGTTTCATAATATAATATAATTTGAAATCGCATAATTTTTTAGAAAATATTATAACATGACTACATTAAACCTACAATTTTAGAAATTCATAATAAATTTTATAAATTTTTATTTCCTCAATCTTTTATTACTTATACAATTGATTATCATGAAAACGGTAAATGGGATCAATTATAAAGACTAAGCTACTGGAAAATATATGAGCTAAATTGCTGATATCATATCTAGCAATCACCAAATTTTGTATTTGACGTGGAGAAAGGGAGAGCCAAAGATAGATGATGACTCTACTACTACATAAGAGCTCTTCGTGGAAAGTAGGCACACTCTAATATAGTGTACTTGATGTATTTTAAGGATAAAACCATCATGAAAAGCAATTATGGCTCTCCAAATGCCAAAGTGATTATAGATTTTGTAGTTGGTAAGTTTGTAAAATTCAATAAGGTTGAAATGGATATTACTTCTCATTGCTAGATAAAATTGTTTATGATGCTATTAATGGAATTAGTGAGCATATCATGGAACTGGTATACTATTATGATTACTCATGAGCACGAAAATAGACATAGAAAATAGTCATTTGATTTAGCATGTTTTACAATCTCTTCTGATTAAAATTTATGTTCTTTGGATATCATATCATACCCAAGAAGGTGCAATACCTTTAAAAAAATGTCACTGAGGAACTAAAATAAAATATCTTACATTTCGATAGGGCGAATTGTAATTTCCTTTTTCTGGAAGGACCTATTTGAAGTCAGTAGAAAGTTGCAAGGTCAACGTGCAATTTTCCCCATTTGGCTTTACATATATAATTCTCCCAAGCTGGTCTTCTGCCTCACATAATTTGGCTTCCTTTCCCGAAGCTTCATTCTTCTTTGCAGTGCTCTCCTGCAATCTTCTCCTTCAAGCCGTCTTTGTTTGGCAATCTTCTCCTTTAAGCTGTCTTTGTCCGATGATCTAAGAACACAGGCCGATGTCTTTCCTTCCTCCTCCAACATTTTTCTCGATGGTTGGTTGCTCTTTCAGCTTGAAGTCGAAGCTTCCTGGTTCAACTGCTTGGCATTTTTCCTACGTGCCACCTTTTCGAACTGATGTTGTTCTGTGCTTATCCAAGTTGTTGCTTCTTCCTCCTTCTTCCTTTGGCACCTTTGCTCAGTGGCCTAGCTCACGGCAGTGGCAACAGCTTCCTCTTCCCTATCTCAGCACTATTCAACTAACTCCTCCATTAGTTTGTTGGGGAAGCTTCTGCCAGCAGTGAGTTGACCATTGGTACTTCAAATTTTGGTGCGTAATCCTAAAACAAAAGATTTATTTTATAGCAACCCTATAGCTAGTTTGCAAGAAAATTTCCATGAAACCCTTATTATACTAGTTGAAAGAAAAATTGAAATTTTCTTGTCATTTTGCATTATTTTACATCAGTAGAGTTTCCATCGAAGGATTAAGCAAGTTAACATTCAATTTTGGGGCTTCAGCTAAAAACCCAAGTTGAGTAATTCAATTCTTCAAGTCATTTGACTTAGCTTTCTAAGGATTTTTTAAGGTGAGTGGACAATCCTTCTCACTTCATGATCCCATTCGTAAATATAAAATAATTTTTATCATATGAAATATTATTAATCTTTTTTAAATAATGGAATTTTCTTATGTATTGATGTGGTTTTGAAAGTATATTTATATGTTATATGTGTACATGAAAATGATTTGCCGTGATAAATAATGCATCTTTATTTTGCCTTATATTATTGCAATTAGAAATTCTATTTTTTATGTGATAAATGAATATGGAAATGCTTTGGCAAGTTCATGTATGTTTGATAAACATTGTTTACCCAGACATGGATTTTTTTTATGTATTGCGATATAAGAATATTGTTATTTTGAGATTTATGCTACCTGACATGATAAGCTAATTGACTTAGGATACTAGACCCACTGGAAATTCATTGGTAACCTCAAGTGCATTTGTGACTAGTTGATATGATGGCGTGATAAGGGGGCGTGATCGGATATATGAATATTCAACTGGCATGTTAGGATAGATTTCGGGGAAGATGATGCTTATGATATGTGATGTTATGGTTACCTTTGGGGATGTTCCTTTGGGATTCCAGTTGAATGTTTAAATTAAATTGAGTATTGATGAGCATATTTCTATGATAGCATATCTTGTTACTTCTTCTTCTTATTATTATTATTATTATTATTATTATTATTATTATTATGTTGTTGTTGTTGTTGTTGTTGTTGAATATTATGTTTTCAATTACTTGATCTTTTTGTTGAATACTAGCTTTCAAATTTATTTTAAAATTATGGCTGCAAATTAGGTAAGCATATCCTCATAGCTATATATTTATATATATATACACACACACACACACACACACACACACACACACACACACACACACACACTTTCAAACATGATTTTTAAGTAGGATTCTGAGTGATCATGGGATTGTTAACTCATTAATTTTCTATGAAACTCACTCCTCTCTTTCCATGTATTTCAGAGCCTAAGGACACACCTACGACCCCTCTACCTCATCGTGAACTTATATCTGCTCATTGATTGAGTAGACCCCTCCTACGGAGAATTAAGGTATAATTGTAGTGTAAAGTTTGGCAGTTGGCAAGATTGTATATGCATGTATTGTATATGACTATTACATGCCCAGTAGGATGTAAATTGTATAATATAGGTCACTGCATATTATTATGTTATTATACAAGATGTGATGGATGTGTAGCCCTTTTGTGTATATAGGCATTGTGCCCTGATATCTGGAAAACAAATGAAACTCTGTCGGATTTTCATTAAAATGGATATGTGTATATTCAACTGTGTATTGGTCTAATTGTATGTCTTGGTATATTATCTTGCATTGTCAGGCTTGTATAAGGTTTCTTAACAGTGACCTTCTATGTCGGTCACATTCCATGAATTGAGGCGTGATAGAAGGTGAGTAAATTTTTAGTAAAATGACTTCTATAATTAGTCGAGCAAAAGATGACATAAAAAATTGAAGGATCTTTATACTCACTTTATTTCACATGGATCAAGTGCTGAGTGTGAAAATAAATCACACCAAAATGAACCTAATTTTGAGAACCAAGAACACTAATTTAAGTGTGTATCACAATAAGTCAAGATGTTCCACTACCTCTCGTGAGACGTTAAATGGAACATTTAATGGTTAGACGGAGGTGCAATCATTTGCATTACAAATTTATTATAAATGCTAAGAAACAAGAGGAAGCCAAGTGATAAAAGTCAATTTTCAAATTGAAAATAGTAGAAAAGTGCCAAATGAATACGTAGGAGTAGTTGTTGTTTGGAAATTAAAGACTTAGGCAGTTAAATACTGTAGTTAGATACAAAAGGGTTACAATTAATATGGGATCCTCGATGCTGTAAAATAGATGTCTAAGTGATATTTCCACAAAATGATGGAGTGATTGATAAAAAAAAAAGATATTTCATGACTTAGACTTATCCCTTTTGATGTGTGTATTGATTGTATCAAGGGAGATACTCTCTGCTAGAGTTAGTGGACTAGAATAATGGATGTATTAGAGTTTATTCACAATAATGCAGGTGAACTGATTATGCCAAGCGCTAAGGGTGGATACTAATATTTCACCTTCATTAACAATTGTTCAAGTTTTGGTTAGGTGGAAATATCTATTGAAAAGTTGAAATTCTTAAATTCTTTTAGGGCATTTAAAGTTAAGATTGAACTAAAAAAAGATAAAAAAAAAAATCAAATGTGTTAGTTCTAATAAAGGTGGAAAGTGTTATGAAGATATAATAAACTAATGTAAATTTTGATTCTTTAGTAAGATATCTCTAAAATTGTGAATTTTTTTTAGGTTGACAACCTTATACCTGGAGCATCCAAACAAGATTGAATCATAAAAAGGTTAAATTATATGCTCATAGACATAAATTTTACTAGATTTGTACAAGGCGATGCTTTAAAGATCATAGTGTATATTTTGAATCAAATCCCTAGTAAGTCTATATTTAAAACCCCATATGATTTGTTGTATAGGAAAATCCTAGTCTTAGGCATTTCATGTCTGGGGCTTGCAAGGCTAAAGTGAAGCCGTATGATCCATTTATTAAGTAACTTGATTTGAAGACTATTGATAGTCACTTTGTTAGATGTTGTTAATGTTACAAAAGTAGTGGATTTTATTACCTAATCCATACCACTAAGGTTATTAAGAACCTTGTTTTGTTTATTGGTTAGATAATGTGAGAGAAAGACCATGTAATATCTTTTGTTAGAGTGGTACATGTTGCTATTCCACTAGACCTATCATTGGTTGAAATAAATCGAATTGATCTAGTACAACATATGATCAAATCAATGGTGGAAGTTGCAGAGTTTAATGTCTTCTGTAGTAGAAAACAACTGAGTCTTGTAAATAAAGCACCTTTGAGGAAACTCTAGATGGCTCACAAATTAGAAGTTATTAATGACTATGTGGTATACCTACAGAAGCAAAAATTTGACATCAATGATGGTAATGATCTCACAATGTTTTCAATAAGCTATTTCAAGTTCTAATTCTTTTGAATGGATGAAGGCTATGAATGTTAAATTACTTTAATGATCTATAATGACATGTAATATCATATAGAGTTATATACTAATTGCAAATCTACTGGATGCAAAAGAGTCTTTAAACCAAAGGATACTTAAAGAGTGATTGAGAGGTATAAGACCATGTTAATGGCAAATGGCCATATTTAGAAAGAAGGCTTTAATTGTAGAATATTTTCTTATTTATTTTAATTGAAGACTCACTTCGAGTTATTATGGCACTGGTGGCTCATTTTGACTTAAAGCTTCACCAAATGCATGATGACTTTCTTGAATGGTGATTAGCCAAAAATTATTTAAGTGAACCAACCAGATGATTTCTAAGAGAAAAGTAAAGAAAAACTTAATGTGTAAATTTAAAAAATTCATATATATGATTTGAATAAAACATCTAGACAATGACATCTCAAGATTGTTGAGATTATTGTTTCTCTTGGGTTCAAAGAGAATGATGTAGACTATATGTCTATTTTAAGTTGGGTATGGGCATATTTGTGATTCTAGTCTTACGTCGATAATATTCTCCTTAAAAATAATGTTATAAGCCCTATGATTGAGATAAAGCATATACTATCTATATATTTTATAAATAAAGGATATTAATGATGCCTTTTTTGTGAGAGGCAAATGGATCTATTATGATAGATCCCAAGATCTTCTTGACTTGTCTTAAAGATTATATATTGAAAAGTTGCTCAAAAGGTTTAATGTGTGTTATGTGCTCTCCAAGTATTGTACCCATCTAGAGCAGTAGGATTAATTCTAAAGCTCAATATCCTCAAAAAATGTAAAGATTAAAGTAGGTCTTGTATGCTTCCGTTGTTAGTAGCCTGATGTATGTTCAAGTATATACATATCTTGATATTGTTATTAGTTTAGTGTACTTAAGAGATACTTAAGTAATCTTAGTCAGATATATTATACTGTTGTGAAAAAAGTCATAGAGTACCTATAAGATACAAAGAATCTTTATACTGATCTATTATAGATTTAGTGATCTAATTGTTACATGCTACTTTGACTCTGATTTTGTGAATTATTCAGATGGCATGATATTGATACCAGGAAACATCTTTATGATGATAGGAGGAGTTATATTGTGAAAACCATTGAGTAGTCAATTGCAGCAACCTCTACTATGGAGGCAGAATGTATCACATGTTGTGAAGCCACTTACAAGGCTATTTGGCTAAAGAATATAATATCTGGATTCAAAGTTATAGAAAGCATATCTAGGACCTTTACCATATGTTGTAACAATGCTGTAATAGTAAACTTCTCTTAAAATATTAATGAAAGTATTGTCCATACAAGTATTTTGATATTAACTATCAATTTATTAAAGAGAGAAGATACACAAGTATTATACATGTTACCACAAATTGTATGCTTGTAAATCCACTAAACAAAGGCATAAGTGTAAAAAAAAATGTTCACAAACAGGTAACTAAAATGAGTTTGGTTAAGCCTTTTGATGTTTAGGGTTAACGGGATTTTATGTTTCTAATTGAAATATTGTTATCTCGAAATTAGTGAAATATTCATGTTTTGCCATATATTGTTTTGTGCATATTATCTAATTATAACATGTTATTAGAGACATTTAAATCCTATTTTACTAGTGTGTTAAAAATATTAATTCTCATTTGGCATCTTAGATGAATGCATGGACCATTTTATAAAAATATACATATGATCACATTTTGATATGTATGTCTGGTTTCTCACACATTCCATATTATGTTTCAGTCGTTGGAACATAAGTATTCAAGATATGTATGACATTAGTATCCCTATCGAATATGATTATCTGCATTATTGGGTATCTATGGTTGTAATGATGTCATTGTTATTGTTGTTGTTATCAACATTCATCGTTGTGACCACATATTATAATCTAAATTTTCGCCTATTAAACTTTGTTATCCAAGTGGGAGATTATTGAAATTTTCTTATGCGAACTACCATAATTTAATAAATCATATATATTGGATTGACTAAATGTCACAACAACTAAATTATTATGAGTTAATTAATTATGTGATTTAATTATTAGACCTATAATGATACCTAGGCTGTTAATAGATTTTAGTGGTGTAAGCCTTATCACTGGACCAATAATGATGGGTCAGTTACAAGACAAATCCCTACTTATATCCTAATATAATTGTAATTGTCCTAATGAGACTTCAGATACAATTTTTTTCTCCCTTTTCTTTGATAGGATTATAAGAAGCAAACTTGCTAAAGGAATGTTTTACTATTATGGATTCTCACATAATGTCATATATGATTTCATCATTATTAACTAAATTTATATGCATAAATCTGATGCATTGTAATATAGTTTAATGGATCTATTAATTTGACTATATTATGATTTATATTATTCATTTTTTTTCAACAATACACACACACTCACTACCTAAGTGGCTGTTGAATAAATATAAAACTCTAATTAATTTGTAGATATTTACATCAAATTATAATTAAACTTCACTCTACCTAATTTTTTTTTTGTATATATTTTCTTAAAAAAAAATACATTGTACTGTGTAGTATTTTAACTTGCGACACAGTGGAATCTCCCTTAAAATATCATAGATTATTATATGATAAATTAATTTTGACAACAAATTCTTAATACCCCTTAATATATCAACAATAAGTCAATAACCATATTAAACAGAGAGTTTCGAAACATAATCAGAGTCTACGACTAATAATTCAATTGGTTTTTTGCTGGGCTTGAGTAAAAGAGTTTGTTGTGGGATGAGCACATTTTTTTAACAAACCGGAGAATAAGGTGTGTATTTGTTGCAACAAAGGCCCAAGAATGATCTAGTCAAAAACTCAAAGAGGCCCACAAGTGAAATTAAGCGTGTTTCCCAATGGCTAATTTGTAAATCACAGAAACTTTGAAATTCGTAGCCATTAATACGATACAAAAATGACTTTTATGGCCCATGCGTCACAAACCAAACGTGAGACACTCTTTTTTTGGAACATGTTTGCAATGGGACGAGAACCAGGGGAAGTAGCCACCCCTGCGGGGATTTAATTCTTTTTAAAGTGGGTGAGGTTAATCATTCTAATTAATGATGATAAAATTAACGTTGAAAAAATAATTTTTAACTTTTTTAATTTTTTTTCTCAACCATTATAATATTCATGTCAAATTCTTCTAGGGGCAATGATAGGGCTTTTAATTCCAACCATTTGGAATGGGTTGGATATTTTGATAATCTAGAATTAGTTCAATATTTAGATTTTGATTTTGGTAGATGCATAAACCTACTTCATGTTAGATTTACCTCCTTGCTAATTATATTATATCTCGGGGAAGTGTTAAGCAAATTATTATTGCTTCATCTATCATGAAAATAAAATTTATTACATGCTGTAAGATCACATCACATGCATTTATGGTTAAGAAATTTTATCTCTGGGATTAGAGTTGTCAATTCTAATGAAAGACCTATAAAGATTTATTGTACAACTCAATTGCAGTATTTTTCTCTAAGAATAACAAGAGTAGAAATCATAACAAACATATCAATATATAGTATCTTGTTATCAGAAGTCATATTAAAAGGTATGAGATTGATGTTCAACATATCAATACAGAACTAATAGTTACTAATCCTATAATCAAATGACTATAGGCTAATCAGTATAAGGGACATGTGGATCATATGACACTTGTTAGTTCATTTTTTGTGTAATCATACTTGATTGTAAGGTCTTATCTTATTCTTAGAAATAAAAGATATATTTTTTATGTACAAATAAGGATAAATATCAAGTAGACCTAGATGACTTATAAGAAGTTTATTCATTTAATACAAGCTCATAAAAGTACTTACATAAAGAGTATTATGCATCGTAATACATGGAAGGAAGTGTTTTGCTTCCGTAGAGATACAATTGCCATGATTTATGTTTAATCTCTTTGAATGTTCATATTCAATCATAATTTTTACCAATAAAATCTTATGTCATATGGGTCAAGTGCGAGAATATTGTAATTAACTTAATGTGGTTTATATGTTAAGAATCTTTCAATACATATATTTCTTACATTCAAGTACCTCAGGATATATGTATATACATGTTCATGTATATACATGTATTAACTTAACCTTTTTATTTTGAGTGGAAGTTATAAGACTAAAACTAATTTGAATGATCATATTCAGTCATAATTTTCACTAATAAAGTCTTATGTCATATGGACCAATTAAGATAATGTTATAATTAACTTAATGTGGTCCCTATGTTAAGAACCTTTAGATACATATATTCTCTGCATTCAAATATTTCAGAATATATATATACATGTTCATGTACTAAAGTATACATGTACCTATAGATACATGTATTAATTTAATCTCTTTATTTTGAGTGGAAATTTTAAGACTAGAACTAATTTGAAGGGCCATATTTAGCCATAATTTTAATCAATAAAGTCTCATGTTATATGGGCCAAATGGGAGAATATTGTAATTAACTTAAGGTGGCACATATGTTAAGAACCTTTAAATACATGTATTTCCTATATTCAAGTATTTTGGGATATATATATATATATACATGTTCATGTACTTAATACATGTATTAACTTAATCCCTTTATCTTGAGTGGAAGTTTTAAGATTGGAACTAATTTGGACTGTAGTCAACCATAATTTTCACCAATAAAGTTTTATGTCATATGGGCCAAGTGAGAGAATGTTATAATTAACTTAATGTGACCTATAAATTAAGAACCTTTAAATACATGTATTTCCAACATTCAAGTACTTCGAGATATATGTATATACATATTCATTTACTTATGAATACATGTACCTTTAGATACATGTATTTCTCACATTCAAATATTTCAAGATATATGTATATATATATATATGTTATGTACTTAAGAATGTATGTACAATTAATTTGATAAATGTGTACATGTATATAGTGAAAATTAAAGGATTAAATTTAGTCATATTTATCTAAAATTAAATTGTTTCCTTTATGGTGGGATGCAAAATCAAAGATACACTTTAGTATAAATATGTAACCTATGATAAGTTAAAACCATCAAGTGAAAGGAATGAATTAAGATTCTGGACATAAGCTAGAATATACCTTTTACAATTAAAGATTTTCACAAATTTCAAGTAACGATACTTGATCGACAATAATTAGAGATATGTAACTTAATTTCACTACATATATATAATTTTGCTCTATTTTGCTTATTCTTTCTATCTTCTTCAACAATAATTTTACTTAACTTATTTCGGTTGTTTATTTGGATCCATGTGCCTATGTGTGTTTATATTTCTCTAAAATGCAATATGTATTTTAAAAAATAAAATGAATCATCATAGTTATTAATGAGAAAATTAAAAAAGTAAATAATTATAAATTTAAAAATTATTTTTTTAGTTGTTATTATTTATCAAACTCCAAAGTCTTGAATTTTTTTTATCAATGATTATAATAATCCATTTGATCCTCTAGCATGCATCCAACACTCTTAACCTATGTTGCACGGACACGGATATGCAGACACAGGGAAATGCGGACACGGATATGGGAATACGGTATTTTCAAAAAATATAGGACACCGACACGTGGGGGATATATGTAAATATTAAAATTTAAGGGTATATTTGTAAATATTAAAAAAAATTATGCTTATTTGTAAATATATATTATAATTATTATTTTTTCATATGAAAATAAGTACTCATAATATTAAACAACAGGACTTAACAAATAATATGCTGAAAATCGAGTTTAATATGTATGTTGAAATAGGGAATGAGTGTCTGAACTTTTTGAAATTACGGACACGGCCCTGACACGTTTCGTGTCAGTGTCGAGGAGTGTCGGTGTCGAAAACGACACCAACACGTGGACATGACTGCTATATAAAGTGTCGGTGCATCGTAGCTCTTAACAAAAAAAAAAAATCAAATCTTGGTTATTTGGGTTATGAAACATAGGATTATATTTAATTAATTAATTAATTTATGGTGTATTAATTTTGCAAAATTCAATCAACTTACGCCACTGATTAATTTCCTTATATTAAATAAAAATAATTTATTTAATTAATGGTTTGACAAGTGACAAAAGAAGGGATGCCTTAAGTTGTGGCTTTTTAGTCAAATGAAGGCGGTTTCCACGGCCGCCATATAATTTCAGTTACGGCATCTTTGAATATCACCAACCAACCGTAGATGATATTTGGCCTATAAGTTAAACTATCAGATTCCTCCTGCCAGATAGTTACTTCATTTAATAATTATTAAAAGCAGGGTTTTATCTAGCAGTATGCTAAAATGCTGCACAAATTCGATATCTGACAACAAAAAGGAAGCTATTTGTTTTTATTGCCGTTATATAATTCAAGGATTCATCAAACTTAAAAGGAAAAATCTTATTAAAAACGTTGATAGAATATACGGAGTGTCTTCTTTAGTTTAGTTATTAATGTCATTTTAGAAGAAATGTTGATATAAATTAATTTATGATATCTGTTTTGAATTTTATTTCATTGAACTTAAAATTTGTGTATATTTATATTTTTCTTCTAAAATGTATAAATTTTTAAGGAGAATATGCTTTACCATGCAGTGTTTTAGGTTGCGAAATAGTAGAATCTCTATCCTAAAATGTAATTCAATAAAATTTTAAGTGTAGAACTCATATTTATAAGAACATATATTATATGACACAACTTAAAATGAATATGTTCAAGTTATGATTGTTCAACTAAAATGATAAACAAATCGCACGATCTAGATTCGTACAAATGAGTCGCTTAAAGAAAAGTTACAATTGAATGACTAGTTGACCACGTTGTGAAATCCAAGTCTTTGTAAGATAGAACACATGATTGTTCGTGTGAAGTGGCACAGAATCACATCAAAATAACAAAAGCTCCACGCCAGTTGGTCAAGACAGTCCACATTGATTGGAACCAAGGTTGGATCTAGAGGAAATTCATATCTTTGACAAAGGAGATGAAAGAACAATAAGGTTAGGGCAAACAATAAGGTCAAGGCAGACCTTTAGAAAGCAGTAAGACCTAATTCATCAAGTTGTTAAAAGGGGTACATTGAAATTTTTATTTGGTTGCCAGGGATAAATCCAAGTGTAGCTTATCACAAGTTGTTAATCAACCCTAGTACAAAATTTGTGCAACAGAAAAAGAGAAACTAGAGTGTTGAATGCCAAAAAGTTATAAAGGAAGAAATGGAAAAATTGTTGAATGCGAGCTTCATTAGAAAAGTTCCACACACAACATAGCTCGCAAATATGGTCCTCATTAAAAAGACCAATGGAAGATGGAGAATATGTGTCAACTTCACAGGTTTTAACAAGGCATGTTCAAAAGATTCATATCCATTGTCAAATATTAATCAGTTGGTCGATAATACCTCAAAGTTTGAAATCTTAAGTTTTGGAGATGCTTTCATAGGATATGATCAGCTCAGGACGCACCCCAAGGATGAAGACAAAATTGCATTCATAAATGATCAAGGTATATATTATTATAGAGTAATGTCATTCAACCTTAAGAATATAAGGATAACGTACCAGAGAATGATAAATAAGATTTTTCAAGGGCAAATAGGAAGAAATATGGAGAAATAAGTGGATGACATGTTGATTAAGTTAAAAAGTATGGGGCAACATTGGGCAAATTTGAAAGAGAAGTTTAGTATCTTGAGAAAATACCAATGAGGTTAAATCCAAAAAAATATGTGCTCGGGGTCAAAGTAGAAAAATTTCTGGGTTTCATGCTGATTGTGCAAGGGATAAAGGCAAATCTCTCTAAGTTCCAGGTGATCATCAATATGAGAAGCCCATCAAGCATAAAGGAAGTCCAAGCATTGAACAGCGAAATCGCTACCCTCACTTGCTTCATATCCAGGTTAGTTAATAAACATGGGCATTTCTTTAAGTTACTTAAAAATGCTAAAAACTTTTAATGGACTGATAAATGTGAAAAGGTTTTCAAAGAATTAAAAAGATATTTGGCTACACCACCCATACTTTCTTGATTAGAGCCCATTAAAGCCTTATACCTATACCTAATGATAGCTTTAAAGGCAATAAGTTTGGTTCTCATCCAGAAATACAAGGGGGAACAAAGGCCAATTTATTTCGCAAGTCGAACATTACATATAGTAGAAACGAGGAGCTAGAAGATTGAAAAGTTGGCTTTGGCATTATTGACAACATTGAAAAAATTGAAACCATATTTCCAAAATTATTAATTCATTGTCCGAATGGACGCCTAAATTAAGCAAGTCTTGCACAACCCTAATCTTGCCAATCGGCTTAAGGAATGGGCAATGGAACTCTCTGAATATAGGCTTATGTATGAGGTGAAGAAGGAAGTAAAAGCCTAGGTGCTATCAGATTTTGTAGTCAAAATGACAAAGGTAAAAAAAAATTGAATTGAAAGACCAAGAATGGATCTTATATGTTGATGGCTCATCAAATGGAAAAGGTAACAGAGTAGGGATAATCTTATAAGAACTTGATGACTTAGTACTTGAATATTCATTAAAATTGGACTTCAAAGCAACCAACACCAAGTAGAATACAAAATGTTAATAGTAGATGCCTAATTTGTAAAAATCATGAGCGATTCTCAATTGTTAATTACCCAAGTAAAAAGGGATTATGAGATTAAAGAACTGGTATTAGTAAAATACACTTACATATGGAGAAGCTTACTAAAAGAATTTAAGTACAAGTTAATAAGAGTCCCCAAAGTAGAAAATGATTGTGTAAATGCATTGGCTAAGTTAGCAAGTGCAAAGGCATTCATAAATAATCGAACAGTGATACAAGAGACATTGCAAATCCCTTACATGAAAGAAATAATGTGTGTTGAACAAAGTGAATTTTAGGTGACTCCAATTATATCATTTTTGAAAGATAGGTGTTTACTAAAAGACAAAGAAGCTAAAAAGATAGAGTGAAAGGTGACCCATTTCTTTTTAAAAGGTGATTAGTTGTATAAGAAAGGTTTTGCTCTGTTGTGTCTAAGATGCTTATGGCTAGATGAGGCTCATTACGTCTTGAGAGAAATTCATAAAGGAATTTGTGAGAGTCACATAGCTAAAATAACTATTGTATTAAAAACTATTCGGTTTGAGTATTTATGACCCAAGATGAAGAAGGAAGCAATTGAATCAGTACAGAGATGCGTAAGATTTCAAAAATTTGCTAAGGTCCAAGGCAATCAACAACAATGAGAGGTTACAGTGGATGTGATCATGTATCTTAGAAGAATTTATTCCATGATCAGGATGACTATTGTGGAATGTGGTCATTAAGCTTATTTTTGTATGTTTCTTTTAAGTCTTCTTCTATTTTTCTTTTTTAAACATTTTCCTATCCATTATACTTCTTTGTATATGTGGTTTCTCTCAACTGATTCGAATTTTGAGCTATGCCACAATCCCTTCTTCTATTACTCGGTTTAATCTATTATTCAATTTAAAGTCATTTCTATAAATATTTGTTTATTGAACTTTATGTATCGAGTAAGTTAAGGTTAAGTTTGATAATGCTTCTCCAAAGGTATTTCTATAGATCCTTTTTAAAAGTGGTACTTCAACAAACTCATAACAACTTTTCTTTTTTCTTTTGAAAACTAAATATGTGTGTGTGTGTGTTTTCTCTCCATAGAAAATTAATATTCTTTATTATTTGCTTATATCAAAACAATACAAATAAAAAATATATAAATATATTAACAACCCCTATGTCTCTTGTAATCATTCCCTTTCCTCAATATTTGTAATTCTCTTTCAAAATCCTCTGTACCAGTTTGTACTCAGGACCTATAAGTATTCAATACTCTGCTTACCTCTATTTCAAATTTTATATTTGCAAAGAGATAGTTGGTTGCTTTGGTAGATAAATTTTAATTGGAATAGTTGGTTGTTTTAGTTAAGGAATTCAAACCGGAATAGTTATAATTGAATGCTTTAGGTTAAAGTTTTAGTACATTGGTTAGTACACTATGCATTGGTACAACTGTAATACGTTATTGTAATCTTAAGAGCTGTAACTGTTAACCTGTTTTGATGCCTAGGGAAAGGTAAGTGTTATGGTGAGGTCTTTACGATGTTAGATGGTTCTGTACAGGAGTAGAAAGCTACAGAAAAAGAACCAAAACCTAGAGTAGTGAATAAACTTGATAAGAAAACCAAGACTAGAGTCATCAACCATTTCCCCCTAACTATTCCAATTAAAATTCCTCTATCAAAGCAACTAGCTATTTCCCCCCACTACTATAGTAACCAACTTTTCACTTACAGGAAAACTACTATTCATGCCATGATGACTTGGCTATGGCAACGTAGGAACCTCTCCTCACTGTCACAAGGCTCTAATACCAAGTGAGGTGGAACTGTTTAGGAGTTTTGGATTGATTCCGAAAACATATTGAAAATAATATTTATGCATGAAGAAAGCATGTAAAATTTATTGATGCAATACGAAAGCATATAAAACATATTGAAATAGTACGAAAGTAAGGAAATTATATAGAAAATATAATATATTACAAATGTTATAGGTAAAAAATGACTTCAAGAAAATGAGCCCCCGACCACGATGAAGGCCAAGCCTTTCGCCTCGCCAAAGGCACCCAGCAAGTTTCGCTTTGTCCTTCGTCAAAAAGCGCCACAGCGAAGTCGTCCCGATACCATCTCGCAAAGCAAGCCTCACCTCGCTCGTCGCAAGACAACGATGTAGCGAGGTGATCATAAGACCAGCCCGTCAAATAGCCGACTACCCTGCTCAAGCCCGCTACCTCACTACAGCAGTAGCAAGCTCGCTACAACAGTTCCCGTGACAACCCCGAGCCAGGAATCCTCGCTCGGGACACCAAGCACCTTGCACGGTAAGATAGCGTCGGGCGATAAATGCAGACAAACGCAAGTCTATAGCTTATCAAGGGGACCCGCCCCATAACCTACATTCTACAACAGCCAAATTGTAATCTTTTACTGTCTTTCTTATTTATATTTTGATGTAACACAACTGTAGCTTGTAATTAATGCATATAACTCCTCCTTCCTCTACAAATAGGACTGCATTGTTAGAAGAGAGGAAGAGGTCAAACTTTCTAAGCAGAAACTCTGCCAAAATTACTTTTCAATACATTAATAAAATCTCTGTCGTGGACGTAGGGTCCGGTGCCCCCCTGATTTAGCCGAACCACGTTAAAAACACGGCGCCTCCCTTTCCTTCTCCCTCTTGATCCATCTCCTTTTGCACTTCGAAAGTAGCATCGGATCCCTGAACTCTCTCCTGTTGGCCGAATTTTGGGACTCTCCGTACGAACTGAAATCCAATGTCAACATTTTGACGCCATATGTGGGGACCATCTGCTCTCTAAAATCTCCATTGCAACTTAACAATGGCACGAGGAAGAACTACTCGGAGCTCAACCACTCCAGTCCTTCAACCAACGAACACTCCTGTTGTGGGGGCTCACCAACAGTCTACTGTTGCTCTTAAAATCCTAAAGGCACAAATGCCCGCCTAGCTGATAACACAAGATTTGACACAATTAATTACCCTCATACTTAGCATTTTAAGAGCTAAAATGTCATGTTTCTAGTTGAGTTTAG
>JANHAO010004463.1:0-24160 GCA_026873985.1 Saraca asoca | reverse complement strand
TAAAAATAAAAGATAACATAATAATTGTTCTTCTCTTATTTGCATCGAACTAAGTTGTAACCTGAAATCAAAAATAAAGTTAGTTACAAATGGTAAGAGTTTTAAAATTCATTTTCTAAAATTCTGTTTTTCAACATCAAATTTGTTTTTCAACATCAAAATAAATATATAGCTTAAAGTGATTTGATAAATGATTACTTCAAAGTTAACAATATCCATTCTAAGGCTAACAATTAGTACCCTCTCTCTCGACTCTTCTCAAGTGGCATCCTTCAATGTTTAGGCCCTCAAAGCCTAGTTCAAACATATCTTCTTAATGACTACTTCTTTAAGTGCATCTTCATGATGATTTTTTGTTTGAGCACATCCTCTTGATGGCTCCCCAACATCAATGGCTTGATAGGGCATGAGCATAAAGTATCCTCTATTCTGGCTCAAGCTTCACTTTGCTTATGCACGGCCCCAAGGCCATTATCATAAAATTTGTTTTAAAACTATATAGTGCTAGTCTGCTATATCTCAAGTCATTATCGATACCCTATCATGCAACTATATAGCTCTAGCTCACTATATCAGGTATCATTCTCCCTAGTCATGTAACTATTATGTGCTAGTTCCTCTAGTATCTTGTCTCGAATCTTGTGGATGAATGTTACAACTTTCTGATTACACCCATGTGAATTATTATGCATAATCGATCCCTCCCATATTAACTCTTTCCCTTCCGAGTTTACTCTTTTAAGTAAGATACATGACCTCTAACATAATTTTGGACCCTTTAAATAAGATTTGTCTGCTCCGCACATTGAAAGAGATGTGTCATCTTGTAAGATGTGTCAATTGTCTATTGTGATCATGCTTTCTAGCACAACCATGGCTTCATCAATAGCTATTTTGTCCCTTATGGACATGGTCAAGCTCTCTTAGCAAAACCAAGGCTTCTTTCGAGGCTTTCTTCTGCTAAATAAGTTGTCAATTCACTTGCTCTCTTAAGTTGTTTTGTATTCCTTTGAATGCTACTATGAATGAGAGCATCATCAATGTCTCATGTTATATAGTAAGCCCATCAACTTCTACACATGCTTGAACCTAATACACCAATTATGTTCCCACAAATGCAAAATCTCATGCACTAGCTTCCGAGTCACCACTCCAACCTCTTATTACCCTCACAGTTAAGTTCTTAGCAGCATCTATTTACTATTTCAATGAGTGTTCACTATACTCATAACTTTCATATGCTTTCGACAAGTCAAATATACCAATTGTAGTTCACCTGATCTACTCTTTAACACAATCAAGCTCTGATACCAATTATCACGGTAAAGGCTGTTGAGACTAACAAAGATAATACTGAACTACCTAAGGTTATAACATTGGTGAGTCCATGTTGAACCACAAAGACTAGTGATTAATTTCAATATATCAATAGTAGAAAATGGCGGGGGGGTTAGTGATTAACAAATTAGAAACAGAAATTTAACAAACAATAGTAACATAAGCAAACAAAAGCAAAAGAAAAGGGGAAATTAATAAGAAAAGCTTCAATTCAAAGGACTCTTACATTCAATTTTGTGACTGATCATAAACATAAATATTTGATTCCCTCTTTAACCACTTAATCAAGAATCTAATTAAGTCTAGCACCTAATCAATTCTCACTAATTCATTTCTAAATTGGCCAACCAATCTCAACACCGGATAAACCCTTATTGTTGAATTAATTGAAGCTCAGCAGCTCAACCAATTCAACAATAGCATTAAGATATGAAAATACTAAGATTAATTAATCAATTTACCCCAATAGAAAATTAATTAATTACCCCCAATTCTCTAGGATAATTAGCTTGCACCAGTGCATAATCAAAAACTTTATTACTACTCAAGCCAAATAGCCATAATTAATAACATTACTTAGACAAATTCATCTAGCAATAAATCGCATGAATAATTAATTAACTGGCCATCTTAACTAATAATCCAGAGCAATTATTAGCATTAAAACAGATAATCAAATTAGGATCAAATGAATAGAAGCAAGTCTCACAATCAACAAAAGAATTGATGTAGAATTTCTCTTAGACTAAATAAGAAGTTTAGCTACATATTAAAATAAAAATAAAGGAAAACATTAAAGAAAAGAGAAGACCTAAAAGGGGTTGGTGTTCTTACTCTAGCAAAGTCCTTCTCTTCACAAAATTATAGAAAAAATAAATTAATGTAAAGAATGAAGAATGAATTACAATTAGGCTCAATTAAGTTGTTATATGAGCTCACTACACTAATTCTACTTGGACTGCTAATTAAGGTTGGAATGGGCACAATTGGACATAGGTCTCTTCATATGAAATATAGGTTCATCACTTAGCTTTCCAATGGCTTGACCTTGCTTAAAAATTCAATCCCTAATGAAACTTGTGGGCTAAAAATCCAGACAGTCATTCAGAGTAATCTAACCTATGATAATATTTGTTACTTAAGTCTACAGCCTAAAAGCTCAATGAAAACTATGTAGTTTCACTTCAAGCCCTTTATGAAAACTATAGGGATGGATCTTAACTATCTTATGGGCTTAGGTTTGCACATCAAAATACTAAAACTAGTTATAGATCACAGAATAGCACTCTGTTTTTGGCTTGTGGGCTTTAATTGACCTCTAAAAAAGCTAAATTGTGCTTTGGACTTTGCATGAAATTTTTAAAGATTTCTTTTTTCTTTCCAAAAACATAAGAATCACCTAAAACCAAAGTTCATAACTCAAGATATACCAAAAACCTAAAACAATTTGAAACAAATGCCAAATTATCAAATTAATCCAATAAAGCTCAAAAACTGACCAAACTATAAAACAATTACAAGTATCTAATTAAATATATAAATATGACAAAAAACTAAGTATAGAAAGGATATAAAATATATATATATATATATAAATTGTATTCATCACACCGGCTAGTAGCTCTTCTAGCCATACCCTACAGTGCATGATACCAACATGTCAGCTTTCCAATAAACTCAGACCATACTTAGATAGATAATGGGGCAAAATAGATTTCAAACACCTATACAATGAAATCCTATCCACAAAATGTCTGTTGGCAAACATAAGTGTATAGTTGAAGTATCTGTGCATACGAGTCTCAAAGAATGCACCATATAAAGAGCTTTTAGTGTATATAGAAAAGAAACTTTTTAAATAAGGAGAGAGACAACTCCGCTTTACTAATATATGTCTCATTACATAATTTTGAATATATAAGGGGAGTTTCTAAGCTACCATACTCTAATCCCTAACTTATGCCTAGTGCATACTCGAGTCACCAAATGTGCCCTCTTTAAAAAATAATGTAAATCAAAGCTCTAATGACACCAGTAAATATACTTTTTTTAAGTTGTCATAAGGTTTTTCTTTGAACTCGGAAAGATTCTAATGTGTCATCTCATGTGAAAGCAAAGATAAAAAATATAAGGATTGCAACTATGAACTTTTCTACATGTATTAAACAAACGATCTATATTAAAAAGACACAAATACCCCTAAAATAGGAAATATACTAAAAAATAATACATAAATATGTTTGCTCCCAAATTCTCACTATAGAACCTCCTCTTCATATTTGATTTTTAAGTTAAATTTTGTTTAAAATCGAGCATTTGTTACTATCAAATTGATTCACAAAGCCAGCTTGTAACATCAAAACATAGCTATGTCAGACCAATTATTAGTCAATCAGCCCATGACATAGAAATTGATGCCTCGCCAAACGCATAAAGGCAAGAATTTTGCCAACGTTAAAATGCATCTTCTTGACATGGACAATCGTCATTGGTTAAGAAGCAAGGATCATTGGCATGGCAGACATCTATATAAAGCAAACAAGTAATTTATTTACACATTCTCACTATTCATTACTCTTGAGGCTATTTGCTTTTGATTATTGAGGCGTGCTTGACGAATCTATTCCCCTACATTGTTGATCATATTTCTTATGCAGGCCCCATCCGAACCCCTTTTTCAGCCATCTTTGTTGGTTGATTTAAAGAGTTACATACACCACTCAAGTTTTAGGAATGAAAAGGTGTATTTTTTTTATAATCAAATTTTGAAAAAAAAAACAATTTATCTACCTGTATGATTTTATTTTATTTTAATATTTATAATTTTAAATATTAAAATTGATTTATCTATTCTTTATTTCATCAATACTTTATTCACTTGAAGTAATTTTAGCCCCAAATAAATAAAAATTATACATTTTTGTCATACAATTTTTCTTCTTTTTTTCCAAAAATCATAAAATTAAACCGAGCAAATAGTGTTATAATGAGCAGGCTTTATAACTGGATTATTCAATTCATGAAGTAGTGTTTTGGGTTAAAATTGAAATTTAAATATATAAAACTAAAATTTTCATTTACGCAATCTGAACCTCTTGTTTTGTAATTTTAGTGGAAGAAAAGGCAAATCACATGACAAAATATGTGATTTTTTTTTATAAGAAAAAGATTAAGATAAATAAAATGTTAACAAAACAAATCACATATAGATCAATTTATATACTTTAAATCATATGTAAACAAAATAAACTTAATATATTTTACAAATAAATAAAATATATCTTTTTCTTCCTACTATTCATGATTCATTATTCTTCTAAATTAAAGCGAGGACAATCTATTTTGCTTAAGAATGGTTGCATGTGGATTTGAACCCTTTAAATTATGCCTCCAGAATGCAAATATTCGAAAAAACAGACCATGAATTGATTTTTGAAAGCATTTACCACGTACTTTTCAGAATCACAAACCTTGGTTGTGAAAATTGTCAAAGCATTGCTTTTAAGATATTTTCAATATCCCTTGAAAAAGAGAGGACAAGATGTGTAAGTAATATGTAAAAATAATCCTTTGCTTAATTATATTAATATAGATGCCTGAAGATGGCCCACTGGTGGACATCGCAATACAATGGCATTTAAACAAAGTGGGAACGAGTGAGTGCGAGAGGATGGACTTGGACACCAGCAATAATGCAAAATTAATAATCTATGATGCACCGATACTTTATATAACAATCGTATTTACATATCGATATCATTTTTGATACTGACACTGATTGATACAGACACGAAACATATTGGGGCCGTATCCATAATTTTAAAAAGTTTGGACATCCATTTCCTATTTCAACATGCGTGTTAAGCTCAATTCTAGGATCGTATCCGTAATTTCAAAAAGTTCGGACACTCATTCCCTATTTCAACACACGTGTTAAGCTCAATTTTCAACTTATTATTTGCTATGCCCTATTATTTAATATTATGAGTACTTATTTTCATATGAAAAAATAATAATTATAATATATATATTTATAAATAAACATAATATTTTTTTTAATATTTACAAATATACCCTTATATTTTTATTATTTACATATATCCCCCACGTGTTGGTATTCTATATTTTTTGAAAATACCGTATCCCAGTATCTGTATCTGTATTTTCCTATATCCACATATTGGTGTCTGTGCAACATAACTAATAACTAATAAAATAATGACACCATGAGGAGCTTGATTCGTAGGTATTTTCTGTAGTTTTGAAATTATTTTAAGAGAATTCAATTTAGGGTGAACTAACAGTAAATTTAATTCATATTTATTTTAAATATGGTATTTCTATGTATCTTAATGCAACGTCTAAATTTCACACGAAATAATAACTTGGTGGAATAGTAGTATCCATAGAAGTTTGGATCTTATTGTTGTCTTCAGTGTCAAGATTAGGGTACGTTTGATTATACAACTTCAACATTTAATTAAATTAAATCAGTATTGAACGTATTGTTCCTAATTTGATACTCCACTTTTAATGCGAGAAAACACGGATTAGCTTAATGTCAAAAGTTGATCTTGTGAATCAGTTTTACAAGTAAATATATTCGATTTTGAATAAAACTTGATGTAAAAAACAATCATGAAGAAGAAGTTTTGCGGTGTGAATTTGGAAATAAATGCACTTGTAAATTATTTTTTTAAATTTTTCTCATTTTAGAGGTATTTATATTTTTTTTGCATTGATTGTTTGTCCAATACGAGTAGAAAAGTATATAATTACGATTCTTGCATTTTTATTTTCACTTTCATATAAGATTGTACATTAGAACCCTTAGGAATTAGGAGAAATGCCCTTATGTTAACTGGAAAAAAGTATGTCTACTCTTATTATTAGAACTTTTGCTTATAATGCTCTTTAAGGGGATGCATATGATAATCAGGTGGACACTGTAACTTAGGTCAAGGATCAAAGTGTAAAATTTAGAGATACTCCTCTCCACATTTAAAACTATAGAATGATACATATATTAACAAAATTGAGTTATCCCTCTCTTTATTTTTAAAATGTCCCTTTCTTTATTTTTAAAATGTCCCTTTTCAATATGCACTAGAAACTTTTTGTGTGATACGTTATTTGAAATTTAATATACGTTAATGCTTCGACTATATGATTTTATTGACTTACAGGTATGTTTGTACATGAGATTTTGGTTATGTGGGGATAAAACTTTCAATAACTTAATTATCTATTTAAGTGTGATTTACATTTATTAAAAGGATAGTATATTGATAAAAATTGACATTATACAGAAACGATTTTGATAAGAGAAATCCACCGTGAAGGAAGGAAAACTCAGTGTGAGCGGCTCTTTCCCTAGATTTTTCTATGCCTTTTCTTGGGTATAACACATCACTTGGAACAACAATCAAAGCTATTTTGTCCTTTTCCTGTATTTGTTTCTGTTGCTATCATGAGACGTGCCGTGTTATGATTTCTATTTTCTTGTTCATGATTATATACCTGTTCGCAAAAGTTTTTTCTATCTTACAACATAATTAATCAAACAAGAAGATTAGAGGGCCTTATATTTTTCACTCCTGTTTGTTTTAATTATTCCTAAAGTAATCAACACAATTAACTGTGGATAGCCGATTTTGGAAAAATAAATTATAAATGAATCTATTTTTAAGTTTTGTAACATTAATTGAGAATTATAATACTAAGAGCATAATTGAATTTGTAAAAATTTTTATGACAGAATTATGATAAGAATAAAAGTTACTTAATATAATTTTTTATTCAATGATGATTTTGAGTCAAAATTAATTCTGAAAAACTTTTAAAAACTTAAACAAACATGCTATATGCAAAAGGAAAAATTAAATAAAATAACTATGCCTAGTTCATGACACACACACATATATATATATATATATATATAGATTTTTAGAAAATACTCGGTGAAATAATTTTTTTCCCAACACATGTCAATAACAGCGCAAGCAATTTAGTAGCTTATTCTTCCGTGTCGAGTATATATGGGGGAAGCTGCGTGTTACATTTGACTTCAACTGTGAATTTTAGAAATTCTAATATACGCTTACAGTAAGAGAAAGACAATGAGGTTCGAGCTGTATATTAATCATCTATGTAAGTCTCACGCCTTTTATGCCTATTTATCTTAGACTAGAGTAAGATATTTCCTTACTCCTAAGTATATATTAGAATTTCTTTCATGAATTTTTTTTATATACAAATCAAAATGAAGATTAGATTAAAAATCAAATAATTAAAATATATCAAACTCTCACTATATTTTGATGGTGAGCATATAATCTCCTATCTTTAAAAGTATATATCTAACTTTCTTATACTTTAATTTATATATATTTTATCCACATTTATTTATTTTCCATCGTAAAATTGATGACACACTCACATAAGTATATCACAGGATCATTCAAATTAAATCCAAGTTCAATCAAATCCAAATTGCATAATAATCAATTCAAATCATTATACTATAAACTCTAATTTATAAAATCCTAATAGAATTAACAGTCAAATTAAATCCAAATTCAATCGTATCTAAATTGCATACAAATCAATTCAAATAATGATGTCATAAACCTAAATTTATTTCAATTGCAATGCCATCAACATTCAAATTAAACCAACATTACAAATCCCTAAGCTTTCAAACCCTAACATCACAAAATCCTAAAACCCCAAATTAAGCCAAAATTTCATGGTTTCAAAAAAGGGAAAAAAAAATATGAAACTTACCTTGTGATGCAGATGGTGGAGCAAGTCACTGGCGACGGTGGTTGTAACGGAGTGAGAGAAAGGAAAAAGATTGCGAACAATGCAAAACTCATGAACAAGGATATATTGTTAGTTCACTAATAGAATTAGCAAAATGAAAAATTCTATAGCTAACACCGATTAATGAAACGGGGTGTTTCAATTCAATGAAAACTCAACAACTTCTTAAGTAAATCCGCCGCTAAATAGATAGAAATATTTTTCTTAAAGAAAATTTCCTAAAAACAATTTTAAATTCTGGCACTAAATTCGTTAATGATATGAGTTTAAAAAATCACGCTTTTAGACTATCGATAATTCTATCATTAATTCAATATGAAATTTGAGTCCAATTTATTGACCGAATTACTGGAGGAAATACTATTATTCATAATTACCTTGCAAAATAGTAAATCTTCTTAGAAATAACTTGAACAATCAAAGCATAGTTTGCTGACGGAATAAAATTCTTATAATGTATCTTATACTACAATCATCTTTAAATATCTTAAGATCTTTTTGATAAGATGTGTGAAAATGAGAAAATCCATGTTAAAATTTTTCATAACATGATAAATCCCATCAACATAAAGTTAAAATTCTATATACTCTGTTTGTGAACAAAAAGAAAAAAAAACATTTACATAATGGCGAAAATCACAATATTGAAAATACAGACACAAAACTTCCATTAAAATATGAAACAATGACAAAAAGACATAATCCCTGTCGTCATATTCAAACAAAAATCATATGCAAGGCAACGGAACCATGTGGGCACTAAGTAACCACGTTACAAGATTGCAACACACAAATATAAACACAATGGGGACCGCATGAGAAAAACAAATGAATTTTATTAAACTATTTCTAAACTATTTTTTTAAAATTGTTTCTATAATGACAAAAAGTATTATAAGATGAAAGCTAACTTTTAAATACTTGCTTTGAACAGATACCATTTTATGGGTTAGCAGCCGGTAGGTTTTACCCAATAATTTTTCACAGGGAGAGGGTTTTAGTAAAAAAAAAAAAATTGATGTATTTTAACCTTAAAAAAACATAAATAAATAAAATTATGGAAGAGTTGAAAATCTCTGTCAAGCGTTTATACCTCCCCAGAATTCTATAAATCACAACGCAAGAGGAACCGCCTTCTTCCCTCAAAAGCAAATAAACCAACTTCTTTGAGCAATCAAGCAATAACAATAGTTATATCAAGATGGGTTCTTTGGTGAAAGCAGAGAAGCCTCATGCAGTTTGCGTTCCACTTCCAGCACAAGGCCACATAAACCCTATGCTCAAAGTTGCCAAGCTTCTTCATTTCAGAGGCTTTCACATAACCTTCGTTAACACTGAGTTCAACCATAGGCGTCTCCTCAAGTCTCGTGGTCCTGATTCTCTTAATCGCCTTCCTTCTTTTCGTTTTGAAACCATCCCTGATGGTCTACCTGAGTCAGATGTTGATGCAACACAGGATTTTCCTCCCCTCTGTGACTCCACAAGGAAAACTTGCTTGCCTCACTTCAGGAACCTGGTTTCGAAGCTGAACAACACGGAAGATGTGCCTCCTGTTACTTGTGTAGTTTCTGACGGTGTTATGAGCTTCACTATGGATGTTGCCAACGAACTGGGTATTCCACAGGTCCTCTTTTGGACTAATAGTGCTTGTGGATTTGTCTGCTATCTTCAATATCGCTGTCTTGTTGAAAAGGGCTTAACTCCACTCAAAGGTATTATACTGAATCCAACTTTATATACTTGCTCTTGTAAGGTTATATTGATTTCTGTGATTCTTTCACTTACCAAAGAAAAAAAGGAAGCTTGAACAAACGGATAAGAGTCACCTAATGTAATTGTTTGTCATGAAGATGAGAGTTACATAACAAACGGGTACTTGGAGACGGTCATAGATTGGATACCAGGCATAAAAGAAATCCGCTTAAGAGATATCCCCAGTTTCATCAGAACCACAAACCCAGACGATATTATGCTTGACTTCCTACTACACGAATGCGAGAGAGCTCAGAAAGCTTCTGCCATAATTTTGAACACATTTGATGCCTTTGAGCATGACGTTTTAAACGCAGTATCGTCCATGTTGCCTCCTGTCTATTCCATCGGTCCTCTGAATTTACTGCTAAACCAAGTCACTGATAGAGACCTGAAATCAATCGGATCCAACCTCTGGAAAGAAGAGCCAGAGTGCCTCGAATGGCTTGACTCCAAGGAACCCAACTCTGTAGTTTACATCAACTTTGGAAGCATCACGGTGATGACGAATGACCAATTGATAGAGTTTGCTTGGGGATTAGCCAACAGTAACAAAACCTTCTTGTGGGTAATTAGGCCCGATCTTGTTGCTGGTGCTAAGGCTGTTCTTCCTCCAGAGTTTGTGACAGAGACAAGAAGCAGAGGTTTATTATCAGGTTGGTGTCCTCAGGAACAAGTTATGGCTCATCCGGCAATTGGTGGATTCTTGACGCACAGTGGTTGGAATTCGACATTGGAAAGTGTGTGCGGAGGAGTGCCGATGATATGTTGGCCGTTCTTCGCGGATCAGCAGACAAATTGTCGGTTCTGTGTGAAGGAATGGGAGATAGGAATGGAGATAGAAGGTGATGTTAAGAGAGAGGGAGTTGAGAGGCTTGTGAGGGAGTTGATGGAGGGGCAAAAGGGGAAAGAGATGAAAAAGAAAGTATTGCAGTGGAAGAAATTGGCAGAGGATGCTGTTTCTGGCCCACATGGATCTTCATTTCTGAATCTGGATAAGTTGATTTGCGAAGTTCTTATGGGCAAAACTACAGCAAATTAACTTAATAAGCCGTCCAGAATTAATCTGTTTAGGGGATCACTGTGTCGGTTTCTTTCAGTTTCAGACAAATGATATTTGTTTGGCAATATGTTTGTAATATTTGAGTGCCTTCACTCTGTGTTTTGTACAAAAGGAGCGTGAGAGATTTTGTAGAAGACTAGAAGTTCGCTTTCTATAAATTATTATTTATCCCTGTTGGTTTTCTGGCCCTTTTGATTATTATTATTATTATTATTATGTGACATTTATTTATGTGCAGCGCCACTTAAGTGTATCCTCTATATCCATTATCCTTTTCCAACATCTGATTTATAACAACTCATGACCTTAAGGAAACATGAAAAGTAAAATTGTATCCAACTCTATAAATGGAGTGTGAAGAAACCCCTCCCAAAAACTTCAAAATTTAGAATAAATATTCTCGCATTCGTTGAGATATAGTTTAAATAAACAAGGAACCCTTGATTTTGAAAAATTCATTGAACCTTCCTTGTCCTCGATAGACTTTCACTCTGTTTAGTCTAACAGTTGATTGCCTCTTTCGCTGTTGGTGAGAAGTAACACCGAACAACACAAACCCCTTTATTGTTTTTAGGCCTTCACCGGAATCCATTAGCGGAGGGGTGTGCCTTCTTCTCCATCGAATTCTTTACTTTTCAAATTGTTACAACTGTACCTTCGCAATCAGAAAAATATCCTTTTTCAGCATTGTGTGTGTTTGAGAGAACAATATGGTTTTATGAAACAGAATGAACCAATCGAGTGATTCTCATGGTGGTTGAGAGTGATGTTTTGATGAGTGCGATTTTGGAAAACAAGAACAGAAAAAACAAAAGAAAAAAGGTTCTACGTGAATCTAAGAAGTCATAGTTGTGAAACAAGACACTGAACTAAGATTATAAGCTCTAACTCGTTAACCTCTGCCTCGTTCAGCAACAATTAATGTTAATTTTGTGTTTTGGTTATTTTATTCTTTTGTTTTTTTGCCAGTGGAAATCGATTTGGGTTTATTAAAGGCAATTTTGTGTGAATTTCCTTTCTTTTTTTTTTTCTTTATTTTGCTTACTTTCAAAAGCTTTATGGTGTTTTTAAACTTGAAGTTTGGCTGATTTTGTGTTGAAGTTGAGAGGTTTTCTTTTTCGCTTTTTGATTAATCATTTTTTAGTTTTTTTTTTTCTCTATCAAATTTTTTTTAAGGGAAACTTTTGCAACGACAACAGATATATCAAGTTGTCAACAAAAATTGAAAAGAAAACAATCAGATAAGTAATGAATCCATTCAGAGCAATGATCCCACTTAAAATGGGTGGAAGTTTGGCAGCGAGGGAAGAGAGCAAAATTTTTGTGACAAATTCGACCAAAACAAAACAATTCTTGTGACAAAAATAGTGCAGGCTCAATGAATTTTTGAAAATCAAGGGGTATTTTGTGTATTTATACAAAAATTTAGAAAAAGATAAAAGTAATTTTTCTTAAAAATTATAAGATGAATGACTTAATAGTATCAAATTATTATTTTACTTTAGAAATTATTTCTATTTGATACAATATGATGTTAATCTGTGATCATCAAAAAATAAGAGACCTTTAAGATCGAGAATATCTTGATAAGATTATATTGACAAGTTCACGTATTAAATAGTAATTATAAACAAACAAAATATTCTATAGGAGTCTTTACTCCTATGACAATACTCAAAGAAAATAAAAACGCTAATCATCCTTACTTTTCAACAATAATTTAGTTTATATCAAGTGTCCCCATTTTGTTTACACTCAAATGTAAAACCTTTTCAACCAAATCCCCTTCAATGACATTTTTTTCATCAAAGACTTTCAATTCTAGGCAGACACTTTCACCTGGAAAATATAAATTGCTTTATTCAAGTCACATCTTTTAAGCATCGTTAGATATCATGCTTCTTAAACGGTAGGATTAGTTTTGTGTACACATTTGTCATCGCAACCGTTTTAAGATTTGTATGAATGAATAGCACAAAGCTGTGGAAGTCCTAGCCTTATACCAATTATTTCAAATTAGCTAGCAAGCTAAGTAGCTCCTACATGATGGAAACAGAAAAGGACCTCTGCGCCTGCGTGGGAGTGACGAAGAACGGCTACAAGTGTGGTATAAGCTTAAGAAGGTAAAATATCCTTAAAACCTTTGGCTTTTTGACATACGTAATGCCCAAATGCAAAGTAATTTCCAACTTATTATCAACTTGGAACTACTTAGCAATATAATGTGTGTGTTGACAGAAGAATATTGGCAGTGGCAATGTTTTGCCCCTGCCAACGTTTACCAATGGGTAATTGTTGGCAGGGCTCCTCTTACGCGGATAATGTAGACGTTGCCTTACGTAATGTTTGTCGTACAAGTTAAATTATTTATGTTTTCAGTTTGTTGCCACGTCTCTTTAAATAAAAAAGTATAAATATTACTTGCAGAAATATTTATTCAATCTAAAAAAAAAAATGTAACATCCTCTCATTTTTCTTTTGAAAAAAAAATAATTTAAAAGTTTTATTATTATTATTTTCATATAAATTCCCCTTTCCTTCTCTTGCAGAAGCTTCCCCATTTCAATTTATCATTGTTCTCTTCCTCTTCAATCCTCTACTTCTTGGTCTCTAAAAGTTTACTTTATCACCACTTGCTGAAACATTGTTGAGTTACATCTGGTGTATACATTTCTTGTGAAGTAATTTTATAAGTTAAACTAGTTACTAATTTATATAATTTTTTGCATTATCTGTAATTAAAATTTCTATTTTCAACTTAACCAAAATATTAAAAACTAAAGCAGCAAATATTCATGTATGAAATACTATATATTTTTTTAAAAAAATTAATGTATCCTATTTTAACTTCAAATAAAAATACTAAGTATTATGTTTTTTATTTTAACTTTAAACAAAAATATTTTTGTTCACTTTTAAGTGGTAATGCTTATAATAGATAATCAAATAGAAGAAAAAAATTCATATAAAATTACATTATAATTCACCATACATATTAAATAAATAAAATTCTATCATAGATAAAAAATTTAAATACTACAATTTTAATCAAATAAATAAAACAAGCCTTACCAATTATTTCAATTCTCATAATAAAAAATTTATCATACATATTAGATAAATAAAATTCTACCATGATTAAAGTTCAAGTTTGTTTTTTCATTCAGAATATTCCTCGAATATTCTACTTTATTTTTTTCAATTTTATTTCTTTTTATTTCATAATTATCAAATGGCATCATTACCCTTTTATTAATATTGATTTGTAGAAAGCATAAATCATTTTTTTTTTATCTTGAAAAGCCCTAAGTCTCTTTGTTCTCTGGTCTTAGGAGATTGTGCATTCGAATATTGCATGCGAAAGGGATTACTCTGACTTAGAGATTGATTTTTGTGATGAGTTCAACAACCCTGATCGATTTTTATTTCATCTCTTCTCCTATTAATGGTTGTTGATGGATTCATGAATGGTTGTGAATAGGTTATGATTTAACTTTACTTTGATATGTATTCTATTTTTATGTCGATTAATGTAGGATTTTAGGGTTAGCTTCAATGGTTTTATGATGATTAATATACATGTTCAATTTGAGCTGTAGTTCTATTTTCCCCATCCTATCAAATTTATTTGCTTTTGGATAAGTTCTTTTACTGGTTTTTTTGTCTTTGTGCCAATTTTTTATTATTTTCATTTGTTGTCTATTAATCATTACTTTGTTGGTTTTGATGAATTGCTCAACTTGGATAATCATACTTGGATTTTGAGTTCTTTGGAAGGTGTAACCACTTTAGATTTAAACAATAACTATAGCGAATATGAAAATTTTTAGAATTTTATTAGTTTCTTACATTTTGAATTTTTCCTCTTTAGTTGCATTTGATGTATGTGAATGCTTATGGTATTATTTAAGTGCAACTCTTATTATTTGTTTATGTCTTTAACCATTTTTTGGCCAATACATGCTTGTGGATTAACTTGTGATAATTTGTGAAAACTTAAACACATGTAATTTAACAAGGAATATTCTTGTTCTCTAGGAATGACTTGATAGTGTGGGTTACTCTTTAAGGCTTGGTCTCTACTAAGTTTACACACCATTAATAAATCCTGTGAGCATAAGCTTTTAACAATCTACATAATCACAAAGAAATTTACTTACTAAATAATTTGTATCAACTAGCATATTTGCTTTTATGTTTGAATATCTTTTTAGATTATGGAAAAATGAATAGCTTTTATGTCCAATACAATGAGAAGTAGTATGTCGTAGCCCAGTTGACCTAGACAATATGGAGTTAGTGGTAGACTTGTATGAAGGGGTTTTATCAGATATTCCTGTTGGTATATGTTACACTTTTACTTATAAATGTCGTATTCCCCCCATGGATCAATTTTTAACTTTGTCTAAGATAGTGATATCATGAAATGTTTGGTATGTGTGTTGGTCATAGTACTATTTACTAAGATATTAGTAGTGTCCAATTTATTAAGGCACTTTCACAAGCTCTTTTCCTTATCCCACTAAATACATCATCACCCAATAGCACTAATCAAACCCAAAAAAATAACGTTGAGCCTCAAATTAAACCTAAGACCTAAGCCTAAATAGAACCTATCTTTGAATACCTTGAGTCCATAGCCATTAAGAATGGGGAAATAAGAGATGATGATGAAATGGAAGATGTTGAAATTGCTTTACATGATGAAGAAATTGGTTCTAATGATGCAACCTAGAACTAGGGAACACATGTTTACTGAATCAGATGGTAATAAGGTCGATTATGAAAAGTCTGGTAGTAAGGAAGAAAATGAAGAAACTAAGGCAAGTGATGCAAGTGTAGAATGTGAAATGACTGAGGAGAGTGAGGATGAGCTTAAACTTTAACCACATGGTGAATTTGAACCAGCCAATGATAGTGAGGATGAAAATACAGAAGTTGACATGAACAAGAATATTAGAGGGAAGACATTTAGGTATCAAGAGAATGGAAAGGTGCATTTGGATAGTTCATTAAAAGATGATCCTCATATGAGTTATAAATTAATGTACAATATGAGTTAAACCATAACAATGGAGTTCAGCCACATCCAATGCAACTATATAGAGTAAGAAAAAGGGTAATATAAGAGATTAAAGGTGTATGCACATAACTTTAAGAAAATACATAATTATGTTGGGATGTTGTATGAAAAGAATCCTAGTATAATGTTGTAAAAGTAGATTATTGGCCTATAATTAACATGAATGAAGTTCCTCGATATAGGAGACTATTTGTGTGCTTAGATTCTTGCAAATAGGATTTTTTTTTAAAGGGTTGCAAGCCATTCATAGGCTTAGATGAATGCCATCTAAAAGGTTCTTATAGGGGAGTTCTTGTTGGAGCAATTTCATTTCATGCAAACAACAATCTATTTCTCATTACCTTTATGATTGCTGAGAAAGAGAACAAAGGTCTTTGGTTTTTTTTTTTTTTTTTATTAGATTGATTGCATGGGGCAATAGGTCCTAGGAGTGAAGACAATCCATTCATTTTTATGAGTGATAGTCAGAAGGTACTAGTTTTCAAGCTTGTTTTTCAAATTACATACTATTAAAAATTGAATTTAATAAATTTGGCTATATTACACAAGGAATATCTAATGCTGTGAGGCAGTTTTTTACAAATGCTTGGCAAAGGTACTATTCTAAACAAGTGTTGAACAACTTTAAAGCAAAACATTCAATAGTTATACTAAGGGATTACTTTTGGATAGCTATCACAACAACAAACAACTTTTTGCTTAACAAAGTAAAGGGAAAGCTAAAGCAAACAGATGGACCAAAGCACAAAACTTTGGTCGATAAACTAGCTTATAGGTGAAAGGGGGGAAAGAATTTCCTAGCTTTTATTACACATGGTCCACCCGTCAGATCTGAAAACTCTTGGAATAACCCATGATCCAATGGTCCAATGTATGTCAGTGTTTAAGTTGGACATGTTCGCTAGAGGTAGTAATCATTACACTGTCCATAAAAATCAAAGAGTCATGCATAAAATGAGCATGTTAAACTATTTGCCAAATTGCAGATCATAGCCAGCAAGCAATAGCCCTAGCTTTCTTGCAGCCTAATACTCACAGCTCTCTTGCAACCTAATACTTGCAACTCACTTGTGACTTATTACTTGCAGCTCTTTTGCTATCTTGCTTCAGTTTTGGGCGCACCTAGTCCCCCGTTGTGCATTCAATCTTACTTCAGTTTGGGCACACCTAATCGCACAGGGTGCAACTAATCACCCCTACATCACTTAAAGTGTCAATTTTGGGTGCACCTAATCGCCCATTGTACACTCGATCTCGCTTCAATTTCTGGCACATCTAATAGCCCAGGGCATACCTAATCACCCCCAGATTGCGCAAAGTGCTAGTTTCGGGTGCATCTAATCACTCAAGGCATACCTAATCGCCTATTGTGCACTCGATCTCGCCTCGGTTTAGGCACACCTAATCACCCAAGGGCACCTGATCATGCTCTACTCACCCAGCCTTGCTTTAGCTCGATCACACTCAATCACTCGTGAGCTTATTTTAACTAAAGTACAGTCAAAGTACTATCAGACTTACACCACCAACTGCACACAGTTTTTGTACAAACTAAATGCTCGTTATTATCTGAGGCATTTTGATGCTCAAGTTCATTATCAGACAAGACAAATTACTTTCTTAAGTAGGCATCTAGCCCCATATTTGGCCAAAAGTGATATGCAGAAATCAAATTATGAAAGACTTTAAATACTATCTTCTGCAACATCTAACAACCAATTACACACTCAAAATGAGAGAAAAAGGCAACTTTCATTACGAAACCACTTTCAATGAGGTGAATTTACATAAAAAGATTCTGAGTACAAAGACTGGAATAAGCCTACAACTATAATTAACAGAAGGAACTGGCCTTTCAGAAGTCATGGCCTACAAATAAACTAGACTATCCCAGCTCCTCTCTCATGTCTTCCTTCAAAGCTAATAACTCATCCCTTGGCCTGGTAGCTCCCGATGTCTAAAGAAACTGATTGAATTGTCTCGCCACGCAAAGGAACCAAAGAACAAAGGTGAAGAGCTATCTTAATTAGCTTAACCACAAAGAGGTGGTGGTGGAAGATAACCAAACTTCCTAAGATCTTCAAAGAAGAAATGCCCATGAAAGCTTCCTATAACAAAACTTCCCAAGATTGTCAGGGAGGAACTCTCGCTACAGACTATGTATACCTTTTAAGATTCCACTAAGGGTTCTCATCATCATAGACATAGGAGGCTTATCTTAAACACCCATCGGGCTACTCTATGAAAGAAGAGGGATTTCTTACACCTTATATATAGAGTAACCTGACCCTTCCGAAGGATCCAAAAAATGGCTAGCTATTCTTGATCGACCGATTCAGCAAAAAGCAAATTCACCATGTTAACGGCTGTGAAACAAATGTAGTAAAAGTGTGGATAAGTATGAAATAAAAGGCTGAAGCTTGATATGACCACATGGAGGCTGAAGCTTGATATGACCACATGGAAGGCCATAGACGGATACTCTGACCACATGACAAGTTATAAATGGAGAACCTGACAACATCGCAGGCCATAAGCAAGGGGACCCTACCTAAAAGAAATAACTCCCAACTCATAGAGCAAGCAAGAGTTGAGGGGCTAGTGTTGTGGATATTTTACAGACTGGGTGGAACAGACTGGCAAAAGCCCAATGAACTAGATCAAGATAGAGAGTGTAACCTAATCCAGAGCAAGGTCATTGAGGCCAAATAGCAAACCACATGGTGCAAGCTTGAAAGCCTCTAGTCAGTTGAGACTACAGCAAGCTTCTTCCAGCATAATTGGGAATAGCTAATGTCTAATCATCAGTCTGAACACACTTACAACTTGCAAACCAGCCTCTAAAGTCTAATAATGATTTGCCCTACATTTATTATCTGACACCAAGCATTTATTACCTATTACGGCTGTAATCATAGTTTTACAACGATAAATTACGACGTATAACCTTTTCCACTTCTATAAATAGGAGGGGAGTCACTGAAATGGATATATAGAAAAAAACACATGTAGAAACCCTACCAAAATAGAGAGTGAATCTTGAGCACTGTAATTTTGCTAAGCTGAGCAGAGAAACAACCTTAAAACGAATACATTCACCATGGATGTAGGGGCCAAATTAGCTTTAGTCGAATCATGTTAAAACTTTCTATGTTCTTTCTATTTGCTTTCTTCTTTCTCTTGCTATTTCCCTGCATTTCCACATTTTTCATAGCAACATGGGTTCTAGAACCCTTGGTTGACCGATTATCAAAATCGACCGTTAACAAGAAACAAACTTGATGAAAATGGCATTATAGTTAAAAATAAAGCCTGATTGGTTGCTAAAGACTACAACCAAGATGAAGGCATTGACTTCAATAAAACTTATGTACCAGCAGTAAGATTACAAACTATTAGGATGTTATTACCATATGCTTATATTTAGGGTTTTAAACTTTATCAAATAGATTTTAAAAGTGCCTTCTTGAATGATTTGATCTTGGAAGAAGTTTATGTTGAACAACCCTTTGGTTTTGAAAATCACCTCTATCTGAATCATGTGTTTAAGCTTAAAAAGGCTTTTCGTGGTCTCAAACAAGCTCCTAAAGCTTGGTATGAGCACCTGAACAAATTTTTTTTGGAAAATGGTTTTTCAAGAGGCAAAATTGATATCACAATATTTATAAAACATAAAGGCAATGATATCTGTATAGTGCAAATATATTTTGATAATATTATTTTTAGTGTTACTAAGAAACCTTGTGCAAAGAATTTGCTGAGATTATGCAATATGAATTTGATATGTTAGTTAACTACATCCTTGATCTTCAAATCAACCAATTAAAGGATGAAATTTTCATTAGCCAAACTAAATATACAAAGGAATTGCTAAAAGGATTTCACATCGTATCTTTAATACCTTTTGGTACTCCTATGAGTCCCTCCACGAAACTTGATCTTGATAAAAGAGGTGAGAAAATTAATGTCGCATGTATAGAGCTATGATAGGTAGTTTGCTTTATCTTATTGCAAGTAGACCTGATATTATGTTTAGTGTGTGTATGTATGCAAGTTTCCAATCTAATCCTAAGGAAACACATTTTGTTGCTTTTAAAAGAATCTCTAGATAACTTGTAGGCACACCTCACATGGGTTTATGGTATCCTAGAGCAAACTCTAGCTATTTAGTAGGTTATTCCAATGCTGACTTTGCTAGAAGTAGAATGGATTGAAAGAGCACTAGTTAAGCATGTTAATTTCTTGGCCCCTCTTTAGTCTCATAGCACAGTAAAAAGTAAAACAATGTAGCTTTACCCACTATTGAAGTGGAATATAGCCACTGGTAAATTTTATGCTTAAGTCCTTTAGATGAGACAACAATTATTGAACCATGGTTTGAATTTTTAGAAAATTCCAATTAAGTGTGATAATACTAATGCCATTAACCTCACCAAAACTCTTATTATGCTCTTAAGAATGAAACATATTAAGATAAAAGCATCATTTCATTAGAAATGTTTAAAGGGAAGATATTACCCTTGAATTTGTTCATACAAATTTTCAACTTGATATTTTTACAAAACCTCTTGATGAATATCAATTTATGTTTATTAGAAGAGAATTGGGCATGTTGAATCTTTTGGAAAATGAGCTTACTTAATTTGATTCTCTTTATTTGTTATGGTTGCCAAGTGATTTTTAATTAATTTCTCTAATTTGATTTCAATTTATCTTAATTTGTTTTCTTTAGTTAAAGTAATTCTAACTTAGGCATCTGAGAGTCCTCTAATTTTTTGCAAGTTCTTTATTTTTCTTTGTTGACTCTCCATGTTATTTAATTGTCATGTTCATGTTTTGTTTCTATGGAAGTGCTAAAACTTAGAGTTTTGGTGTATTTTGGTCCCTTGTGATTTGAATTGGCAATTTTTGCATTCTTTCAAATAGCTCGACTGAGGGCACAATTCTGATCACAATTCAAATAGTTCAACCAATTATGGCTCCATGATTCAAATTGATGTTGAGATCATTTAATAATACATTCATGATCACGATCGTAATTCAAATCACTCAACCATTTTTGGTCTTGTGATTCTAATTGTGAGCAGGATTATATATAGCCTACATGCAACTTTCAAACTAGTTTTTCAAATTCCTTCCAAACCCTAACAACCCTCTTTTAAACCTTACCACCTTCTCTCATAATTTTCATCAAATTTCACTGATTAGACATAAATATTTCTTCACTAAAATACTTTCCAACCTTTTTTCTTCAAATCTAACTAATTACATCCTCAAATTGTTCCAAACTTTCAAAACCCCCAAATTTCCTAAATCACCTTCTCTCTTTCTCTCTCTCTTTTCAAAAATTTGACATGAATGACAATTTTGCCAATGGTTCTAAGAAAAGAAAAAAGGCATTCAATGACAAAAGAGCTTACCAAACAGACATCACAATTGAAGAGTAAAAAATTCTTTCCAAATGAGGAATCATACAAGAGGCATGCAAAGTACAAAGGAAAACCTATCTCTCTTGGTAAACATTAGGATAAGAAATTTATGGAGGAAAGCCATCTAGAATTATATGATTTGCTAGAAAAATATAAGTTATTGAAGTTTATTTGTCATATTGCTACATGTTACTATAGGTTAGTTAGAATGTTTTATGCTAACATAAGCGTAACTAATAGAAGGATGTCTATATCAGTAATGAGCAAGGTTATTAATTTGGATGTGGAGACCCTTTACAATCTCTGCAATATAGAAAGAGGGTTGAGTTTCATCTCTAGCAAAGATATAGAGGATTATTTAATAGAAGAGGTAATCAAGCTATTCTTTCCTAATAGCTCTCCCACTTTTTCCACTAGAAAGCTTATGATCAGTAATTTGTTAATAGAGGATCGTCTTTTTCATTACATAATCGTTAACATTAAACTTCCTCCCCTACCAACTCCATAAATATAGTAGAAGATGAGCTTTTCTTATTTGAGCCATGAAGAAAGGATTAAAATTTAACATCCCATACTTAAACTTATCATATATGGGCACTTTCTTCTTAAAGCTAAATCAAAGCTTCTTGCCCTTTAGGATGGTACTCACCAAGGTCTTTTAGCATTTTCAAACTTCTTTATTATTAGAAAATGAAGTTGAAAATGTGGACATTCTACCTTGATGAATGAAAAAACCCTACATGAGATGCAGTTTAAATTTTTAAATAAGCCATGGGTTAGGTAGGATGGCTCAGCATCTAGGATATCTATTGCTTCAGGTTCTAGCTCTGGTTCTAGTTTAGGATCTACAAACTTCTAGAATGAGACTTAGACTCTATCAAGGCAGTTATAGATTTAACAAGCTCAATTTTTCAGGCCTATGAACAATCTTACCAACAAATCAATAAGAGGCTCAACTACATTGAAGCAAACATGAATGCAGAGAACTAAGACCTTCATGAATGGTTAAACACCGTGAAGGAAAAGCTGAATGAAATTCATGATGCTATTGCTTCAAATAATTAAATTGTTCCCTTAGCCCCTTTCCTATTTTAAACTTGCTTTTAGCTTCTCCTAATTTATTATTTATAACTATGATTATCTAATTTTTTTATGGATATTTATAGTTGTTTAAGGATATTTTAGTCTTTTTCATTGTGATTCTTGTTTTTGAATTTAGCTTTGTCTTTTAGTTTATTCTTTTTGATATGCCAAAAGGGAGAGTATTATGCATTTTGGGGTTTTGTGTGCTTTTTTTTTGTTGCACACTTATAAGTGAGGACTATTATTTTGAAGGGGGCCTTACTTGATTTTTATTGTTGAAATGTGCTTTGAATTTTTATTCGATCCCTTTCTAATCTTAAAATTGTTTGTCATAATCTAAATTGAATAAGTTTATATTTTGATAAAAACAAACAACTTTGGTTAAACCAATTTAGTTTAATTTCAGTGGATCCTTCATGGATAGCCCTGGATTTCTAGTTGAAGATAAAGATTAGGTCTTGTTTAGAATAACTATGTAAAGGTTTAAATTTATTAGAGTTAGCTCAAATTATGGAACTTTATTTTCGAATGTTTACCTCATGTTTTAATAAAAAAAATTAAAAATTATACCAAAAACATTCAAATATTATACTAAATGTTTTATCATATATATTTACCTTGGAATTGAGTTTTTGGATAGTTTTATAAGGTTTAAAATAATTTCCATTGTTTTGAAATGAATTTGTAATATTTATTTTTCATATTCGATGCTTATGATTTGAATTAAGTCATTGAACCAATTTCATGATCATAATCATGGGAAAATGGCAAGTGTTTTTGCTTGGATATTTGAATTAGGAGTCTATATTTGTTTTCGATATTCTAATCACAAGCACATCTAGGGTGGCAAAAACTTTGTACATTTTGGTGATTCAAATTAAATTTTGAACCAATTTCTATAGTTTAAATCGATATCTTCAAAACTGAGTTTTCATAATTCTGATCACAAGAATTTCTATACTTACCAAAAGTTTGCACTTTTTGACAAGTAGAATCAAATTTTACACAACTTTTCTACAATTGCAATCAATACATTCAAATCTAAATGTCATGATTCTGATTGAAATTCAAATTTTAAATTCACAATCATGACCACAACTCTAATCACTAGTTCAAAGTTTCCAAATAACGACTATTTTTTCAATGTACATTTTCACTTACTATAAATACTTATTTCACATTTTTTCCAACACGAAAACCCAACTTTAAAGAGGTAAACACTATCAAATTCATCTATTCTTTAATTCTTTACTTCATCTCTTACATTTGAGCTAAATTTGATTGAATCTTATCCTCTAGAGCTTCAAATCTATTTGTTGAACTATTGAGTTGTTACCATTTCTCTTATATTCAATTCAAACTCTACTAGGTTTCCTAGTGGTAGCCTTACATAGGGCAGAAAAGTGGTTGAACTCTTTTTATTCTTTGAGAGAGGATTTCAAAGGGTTTGTAGTTGTGATTGAGTAATCATTGTATTTGGCTTCTCTAAGTGTTTGTCTAAACTTGGAGGTTTTCTATTATAGTGGATTCATGCTTGGTTAAGATCTTGAAAGTGAATGTATGCCTTGAAAATAATTTTTCAAGGAT
>JANHAO010004462.1:0-24166 GCA_026873985.1 Saraca asoca | reverse complement strand
ACTGCCCCTCTGAAAACCAAACTCTTTCAAACAAGTCCCTAACACTTTTCAATTTAGTCCTTTTTCATTTTTAACTTTTATTTTTTAATTTCTCTTTTTATTTTCTTAATTTTCCGGGTATTACAATAATATATTATTTATTTAGCATATATGATGATTTTTTCCTAATTTTAGTACTGCACATTATAAGTTAGATGTGATGTTATTTTTTCTTTTTTATATTTATTTTTGATTTGTTGAAATATTAAGGGTTATGTTATATAATTCTATTATACGAAACGAAGATACTCGTAATATATTTTTTTGCCTGTGCATTGAATACTGTGTTTTATATTTTATACATTATAATAGTTGTAATTTTTTTTTAACTAAATAGGACAATTGGAAACTCATCTTATTCTTAAAATTAGACACATATACTTTTTTTTTATTTAATATGATTTTCAAGACACACAAATTTAGTATGTCAAGAATTTTTGGTATAATTGACTATAAAATTATGTTAATTATCAGTTGATAAAAAATAAAATAGCTACTTTATGTTGAGTTTTCATCCATATCAATTATAAATTCAGGATATTTGATTTTTTGAGCATAAGTTTTTAGATATAAATATAATACTGCTAACATTGTAAATAATATAACAAAACGAAAAAGATAGCAATGCAATTGCAATTGCAACAAGCAAATGAAATACAATATTGTAGTTAAATTTTACATTGCAAAAGCATACTAGTTATTGTTTAACGTAGTTTTGCATATTCCATTTGCGTAATCATAAATCTGTATATATTGCATACCACTATGTGATAATTTATTTTTCTGATTTTATTATTGCACTTTTTAAGTTAAATCAATTATTTAATTTTTTTATACATTTCTATTAATTTGTTTAAGTAGTAATGCTTGTGTTATTTAATTTTATTGTAAAAAAGAGATATATACGTTATATGTTTTTCAGCATTTGCATGCTATGTTTTATATATTTTTCACAATATTAATTTATATGTTTAATATGTATGCTTAATAATATTTTTTTATTTTATACATGCACTTTATATTTGTAAAAGAACATATATTATATATATGCTTTGTTAGTGATATAGAGATTTTTGAGTAACATATTGATGGTTTGAATAATATTTATCAAAATACTGCTTACTTTTATATGAAGTCTTTATATGATATTTTATTGTTGTGTGCTTTTTGTACTATCTTGAAAATGATATTCTTGATTTAATAATTTTTTTAATGAAAAACATGTATTAATTTTCATAATATTTATTTTTAAAGAAAAGATAGTTATTTGTGATATATTACCTAGTTATTTCATACTAACTTTACAATAATTATTTAGATTCAAAAATGTCTATACCATCAATTATAGTTATTTACAATAATGGAAGAATGTATGATGATTATGAAGGATTGACCTTTAAATATTCAAATTCAAGAGCCTTTCGATTAAATAGGAATACAATGTTAAATAATATTTAGTGAAAAATTTTGTCAAAGTTGAAAGTAGGAGCTGAGAAACATATCTTGTCCATTACATATAGGTTTCCTACATTATGTCACTGTATTATATGTTACCAAAGGTTTAGATTGTTTGATGATGACAATATAAGCACCATGTTTTACTATCATGATTAATTTCTCAACCTTCGTGCACTAGAATTATATATTAAGTTTGAAATGAAAAATACAAAAAATAAAAAGATTAATACGACATTTCAGCTTGAAAATAATGCTCTTGAGGTAATAGATTTGAATTCTCAACTTGTGAAAATGTTTTCTTAATAAAGTTACTATTACACTATCCACAATAATGGTGGCCTATCAAATCGTGGAGTGGTAGGCACTACAATGCAAAGTGAGTATGAGTAGTATCCAGACTCACTCAGCATAGATTGCATATACAAAGATATTGAGGAAGATAATGAACTACCATTAGAAAGCCACGAAAATGAGGAGGATGAGGGGCTTGCTGAACCATTACCACTATATGTACCTCCATCACCACATATCTCATATGTCAATCAAGAAATACTGGATAGGTATGAACATTAACTACTTGAAAATCTCACTTGAACTGATAGCCAGGAGTTTTATGTTGGTTTGAAATTTTAAAGCAAAGAAGATGTCTTACTAACCTTAAAATGATATTCAATTAGTAGGTACTAAAATTATATGACTCAAGAGTCTCAACCATCATATGTAGATGTGAAATGCACAAAATATGGTATAGATTGCAATTAGTGACTCTGAGCAAGTTTTATTTCAAAGAAACATTGTTGGATTGTCAAAAGATACAATGGCCCCTATACTTGTATCTCTACCAGCATGTCACAAGATCACAAGCAATTGGACTATGATTTTATTGCCTCATGTTGTGCGGAACAACTAAAAATCACACCAAACCTTCCTATCACAGAGATAATACAGATGATAAAATCATAATTCTTTTACCAAGTTTTTTGTAAGAAAGCTTAGCTTGGAAAACAAAAGGCTATTAGCCAAATATTTGGTGACTAGGATGACTTGGACTGCTAGTTATCATGGTGGTTGGCGATAATGAAATAAGTGAACCCAGAGACCATTGTGCAATTGCAAACTGAAGATTTATATCAAGGGCAATATCCTAACCCTAACAATGTGAAGTTCGAGAGACTGTTCTAGGTGTTTAAACTTTGCATTGATACACTTCTCTTCTATAAGTCGAGGTTACAAATTGATGGAACCTTCTTATATAGCAAGTTTAAGCACAACCTATTGATTACAACTATACAAGACAAGAATCATAGAGCATTGTTAATTACTTTTGCAATTGTTGAAGTAAAGAATAGATCTAATTGGTTAAGGTTTTTAGGCATGATAAGAATGTACGTTACCATTGTCGACAAATTATGCTTAATATCCGATCACCATGATGAAATTATTGCACCAATTGAGAATGAGTCCCTTGGATGATGACTGCCTTGTGGTCATCATCAATTTTGTATTTGCCATATGGCTAACAACTATAGTAGGCACTTCAAGAATTAAACCTTAAGAGATACATTACAAACATGGGTAATTATTTCCTACCATTGTATCTACTTACGTTAAGTTCACATGTGTTAATTTAATAGTTGTAATCATTACTACAGGGTACAAGGAGTAGCTAAGAAAATATGATCTTATACTAACCAATATATGGTCCATGAAAATTGAGGTAGGACATTGGGTGGAGGCACTTTTGAAAGAAAAGTGAGCTCAAGCATTTGATGATGAGCGATGCTTTGGACACACAACAACTAATTTAATAGAGGTGATAAATGTTGCTCTCAATGGAACATGGAATTTGTCCATCACTATCTTGGTGCAAAATACCTTTTATCGATTGACAGCATGCTTTGTATTACAAGGTCAAGAAGCTGATGAAAGGACTAAAGTTGGGCATATATATTCAAATGACTTTATAGTTACTTTTTAAAAAAAACCATTGAAAAGGCTAATGCTTTCTTAATACATACTTATGACAAGATTAATGGAATATTTCAAGTGAAAACAAAATTTGATTCAAACACCAACAAAAAAGGTAACACAGATTATTAACCTCAACTAAAGGGTGTGCAACTGCAAAAAATTTTAGCACCTACACTTTCCATACTTACATGCTCTTACATCTTGTTATATTATTCGCATGGACTTCTACTAGTACATACAGTCTATTTATCGTATAGACTCTTTTGTGAGTGCATATCGAAGTGTATAACATTTAGTACCCTACCAAAATTACTCACCATAAGTTATTGGCCCTATACTGTTGCTACATTATTTTAGACTAAGAGACAAGGGCTAATCGAGGTCTACCTATATTTGGAATGAGATTGACTTAGGAAAACATGGAACAAAGAAAAAAGAGAAAGACAAAGGTTTACTTTTAGTCATTGTGTTGGCCATAACATAAGCGCTGTCCTAATCGTGTTGCCACATTGGGAGAAAGCTTTATGCATAGTTAATGACACTATAACAATTCCTTATTTAAATAATAGTTGAAATATAATTTCTTCTATTGTCAGTATTTTAATGTTTGATTTCATTGGTTGCAACATACATATCTTTTCATATATGTATTTCAATAGTTATAGTAATGTTTATAAAAAATATGATACCTAAATTTGGAGTGCAAGATGACCAAACAGTCTAAGGTAACCTATATCTAAACATTATATAACAGTAAGGGCAATAAGTCAACCAATAATTAAGTTGATAACTTTGATCTGAAGAAGGCTTTTGACATATTGCATTACTCAAGATTGGATAAGCCTTACTATATTGTGTTGAAGGGCAAGAAATGTGATATGTTTGACGATTCGATAGAGCTATAGTGCCAAATCACAACATCGAATGTTTTGTTTATAAGTCATTTCACATGAGTGGGGAAGCAAAAAGGTTTTAGTTGTTTTATCCATCATGTTGGGACCCAACCTTGTTGTAGTCTTGATGCATGAATTGTTTTCCCCTAAAGTCTGCATTCATATGTGCATGTTATTATAATGTATTATGTCATTGGAACACTTTATTACTAATGATATACTTTAAGTCTACATTTGGATATGCATGTTATTGTTAGGTAATGTGTCATTGGAACACTTTATAATGAATTATGTACTTTAAGTCTGCATTTAGATGTATGTTATCTACTAGTTATTATGCATAAATTTATATTAAAGCTACTTTTCAAAGGCATATCTAATCAAGTAATGTAGTCATAATAGATCACAACATAATGGTCTAGAATAACACAATACTAAACAATAACATTTACAATACAAATGTCTAGAATAACATAACAACATACAATAACATTCACACTAGTCTGAATTAGGGTTGTATCCATGCTCTTATTATCAACGTTGAGATGGATGTTTGTGTTGCCCCTTGTGTCTGATCACATGCCCACTTATGCTACAATGAACTCTTGTATTATGAGTTAACAACTTGGCTACACTCGAGTTGGTTGTGGAAGGTCAACCAGAGGCTCAATCACCATTGCATATGCATATGCTGAAGGTGGAGTTGTAGGTTGCACACTAAATCCAGTGTTATATGATGAATGGGAGAAACTTGACTAACGTAAAAACATGTCTGAGCCTTCTATTGGCAATTAAAACAATGGTATCCATGGAAACCCTTGGAAAAAGCTCATTCATGAAAGGCTCTTTTTAGCCCTAGGTAGATGACATTGCACCATATACATGCTTTTCATCATACATATATTGTGATAAAAAGGAGGTTGTAGTACGTATAATGGGTCTACCTCACCATATAACGTTGCACCAAATACATATTCTCCTTCATATGTATGTAGTGATGAAAAAGGAGCATATGGTGTGCATTACATGCCTGTTTCATCATATGTCTGAATAGGTGTCATGTTTGAAAGTCTCGCATCATCTACATGTGTTTCATTTCGACAACATCTTGTTTGGGCACATTTACGTGCAACAGTTGATTTGACATGAACTGTTGGCCTTTGAACATTAGACAACAGAGGCAGGATGCTAGTATGATGTGCTTGTTAGTCGTATATAGGTGCCCTAGAGTCAATTTGATTAGACTCTATTGTATCTATAACTGTACATTCTGTATTGATTTATATATAAATAAAAGGTTATATATATTCATCTTATATTGCATATCATGTTTGTGATTGTTGCATAATAAAAATGATGTCCATGGTGAGAAGTCCATTTAGTCAATCCTATAAAAGGTTATGCGATTGTAAGGGTGATTTTAAATGGATAACTTCTATACCAAAATGACACTAGTCAAGATCTGATACTTGGGCACTATCTCGATCCATTGAGACTAAACGATGTGATATTTTTCATTTGATGAGTAGCCGACCCCACAGGCTGAGATGCAAGTAAGTTACATCTGAATACACACGTGGACATGACTTAGTTAGTTTGGAGAAACGTGACTGACCATCGTGATCCTGTTTGACCCAAATGGAGATACTGTATGGAGTTACATCATCAGTTAATCTCCAGTGATGTCGCATGACTGATTCTTCAACTTGAGATTGTGGGATACCTTTTGCAAGAAAGGTTATACTTTGACCTAGTCAAACGTGACCCTAAGCATGGGAAACTATAAAGGCTAGTGTATGGGGAATAGGGATGGCAACGGATTGGGTTCGAGCGAGTATGTCAATATTCATACTCATACCCGCCAGAAAATTCTTTATCCATACCCTGCCTGTACCCATAAATATTGTAGTAGGTTCGAGTACAGATTTATACCTACGAGTATGGGTGTACCCACGGTTATACCTACCAGAATTTAAAAAAAAAACATTTCTAAAATTTTCCATCCAAATCATAACAATAATCCAAAGTTTCCAACTACAAAATAAATTCACAAATCTAACCTATTTGTTCCAAATTACATCACATATACAATTCACATACAATATAAATCCATATAAAATAAACTATACTAAACATTGGCCAAAATTATATCCACATCATTCATCACACATATAACAACATATGCCAAATATTGGCAAAATTACATCCATGAGAGAGAGTGAGTGAGCTGACCGCAAGTCAACAATGCAAGAGAGGGAGAGTGAGCTGCGACAACTGATAAAGAGGGACGGAGAGTGAGCTGAGGTGGGGTAGTGGGTTGATGTCTAATGAAGAGTGGAAAAGTTGAAGAAGACTTGAAGAGTGACAACAAATGTTAAGGTTTGAAAATAAAAAACTATTTATACACTACTCAAAACGACGTTATTTTGAGTAGTATTTATATAAAAAAAAAATGAAAGTTTTTATTTAAATGGGTAAATGGGTACAGGTATGGATATTTTTTCATACATGTACCTGTACCCATTATGGATATAATTTTCATACCTATACCCGCTCTCGAACACTTTTTCTCATACTCATATCTGCCCATCACAGGGGATATCTACGGTAAACGGGTACGTGGGTAAAATTGTCATCCCTAATGAGGAAGAAGAACTACTTACATGCATTTGGTGCCTCTTCATGTAATGTGTCTACTACTATGTAGTGCCCTATGCATCAGGCATGTTGCCTGTATTATGAGTGTTTTAAACAATGTAGGCAGCATTATCATAGGCAATTAGTTTCTGACACCAATATTACATAGAAATTCATTCAAAAAAAATATTACCAAGAAAAATAATTTTTTGCTGCTTATTGCCAGGGTCAAAAGGCCCTGATCAAGTTAATAATGGGAGTAGAGGTATTCATAAACTTGAAGGCTTGGGAGTTTATTAGGCTATATCTAATAGGTTATTGGCCCAATTCATTATGTTGGGTTATGAGTTTAAGTCCATCAAATAGGGCAGACCTTTATATATCATGGGCTAAGCCCAAGCTTAACTTGGATTAAGTTTAAGCCTAATTCCTAATTACATTTATAAAAAATTCCTAAAAACTTTCAATTAACAATTCAATATTAATTAATTTAATGTTTCAAATATTATTTTAATGCATTGTGTATGCAAGTATTTCTTTTAAAAGAATATAATATGTAATAAGTTAGATTATAAGATAAATATCCTCACAGATGATAACATTATTTAATGAAATTGATTATGTAGTCACAAGCTTTTTATTTTTAGTCACAAAAATGTCAGAATTTTTAATTTTTCAATTATTTTATTTACTCGTGCATACTATGCATTAGTTAATAAAAGAGAATAAAGTACATATTTTATTTTATTTTTGAAAAAATATTTATTTGCATCAATATATCTTTTTTTTTTCAAGTAAGAAATTTCTTTTAGTTTAAAATTTAATATATAATACCCTTACAAAAAGATATTCATGATGTATGTAATTTTCTATATCATGAGTATATATTATAGTTTTAAATACAAGTTATTGACACTAATAACCTATTTGGTGTCACTTTTTTCAATTGATACTGGACTAGAATTCCAATATGAAGAGAAGCAATATGCTACAACTTATCTTCCCAAAGAAAATTTTGAAGTTAGAAATTAATTAAAAAAATCAAATACAATATAAATCTATTAACTTATACATGAAATCAAGAGAGCAATAAAAAAAGATAAAATAGTTATAATTAAATCAAATATTCTACAATAAAATAGCAAACCCTGATCGTCATAGGAATAATTATTTTTTCTTATGAGATCCATTGTCATCCTTTTAAATACTTTGATTCATATCTTCATTAACAATCAGATTGGTGATAGAAATGTCATATTTTGCATTCAAGAATATTTAGTGATTTAAAATATTCTTGAAAACAATACTGTAGTTTTCTATTTATTGTTTGTTTCCCTTCCTAATCTAAAAGCTTTTCGATTCTTATCATTATATAATTACATGTGTTATATAATGATATTGTTGGTTAATTGTATAATATTTGTAAATTATTATATAAAGAGTATGAAATTGTTAGTTAATTATATTATATTGATGATAAGTTATTAGGAAATATATAGAAATAGTAAAACTTATGTTTCTTTATATATATATTTTAGTTACTTTATTAGTGTTAACTCTGTTAAGTGTATCAAAAAAGAAAACTAGGATTTAAGACAAATGTTATTGTCTACAATAATTAAAATAAAATATAAAAATATTATTTTACTAATTTATAGACCTAATTATATTTTATATTCAAATAATTCATTTTTTTCTGATATTATTTTTAGTGAATTGAGAGTCTTTGGGCTCGTGAGCTTAAATTTAAATTTTATCCATACTTATAAGTTTAAACCCTGATTTATAAATGATTTAAAATTATTTGAATTTATATTTGGACTTGAATTCAAAATTCATTATATTTCATGTACTTTAGACCAAGTTTGGGCCCATGAGTAGGTCTAAATGGGAGGCCACCCCATTGGCGAACATTATTTCAATTAAGTGAAGTGCAGTAGCTGGGCCATTAGGAATTTAACACACAGAGAGGCAGCCCATCATTCATCGCAAGCACACAAACATCGGCCTCATCCGTGGGAGTTACGGTTCTAAGTAGGGCCAAATTGATAGATTGCGTTAACTTTCAACTCCGCAGGCCGCAAGGGAATGGGGCCCAAATATGGGGTTTGGAAAAATAAATGCAGTCAATGACCCAAAACTTCTATGCAAATGTACAATCATGACATTGAGAAACCGGTTTGACCCAAAACAGTCTAAAAATGTTGAACTAATTTTGATTGGTAGTAAAAAAAAATTAAATAATTACTCAAAGCTTCAATCCCGAAAACGAATATCCGGCATTTGCACATTTTATATATTATTTTTTGCAATAAAAAAATATTTTTTAAGATATCAAAAACAATACTTGAGTAGCAGTGGCAAAGTAAAAAAGATTTTTTCCCCACTATCTAAATGCTGTGTTTTCGGACTCAAACTCCAACTTAAAACGAGTCTATCGGGGCGAGAGCGAAACGACAAATCTGTACTCTACGCTCCTTCCGTGTCCCACAGGCCACTCTGTTTCAGCGAATTGCATTTCCCTCGCTTTCTCTACATTTGCACATACACTATCTTTCTCCCTGTGCCCCCCTGAAAAAAACAAAAAGCAGAGCAAATAGAAACAGAAAGAGCAGCGAAAGTTAGCATCAGGCACCGCTACCACTCAGAGACAGCTAAACACAAGGAGATGTTAACCCAAGAAAGTTACAACCTTTGAGTATTTTTTTTTACGAGCTCACCGGCAAAGGCATTCGTTCAGTAAGGGGTAAGATTCTATACTAGATATATAATGTCCTTTTTTTACTACATATCTTGTTGGCTTCCCGGAAAATGCCGGAAAGTGGAGAGAGCTAGACAACACCATACACATTTTTCTTTGCGGCAATTAAACACATTTTCTTGCTGTTAAATTTAGTAGTCCATGGAAAACAAGATCTCCCCGTCCCAGCTCAGAAAAGTGGTTCATTAGGGTCCGTTGAACTTGTAGGTCTGAGTTTTTCCATCTGTTTTTCCTCTTTTGGATTCCTTAAAATGATTTTATACTTTAAATTTCTGGAAAATGTAGATATTGAACATAATGATGCTTCTTTTCGAGCTCTTTTTGGCTTTTGCCTCACTCTTTTGGCCGAAAACTGATATATTACGCTGGAAAAAAAAATTACCTTATAACTCATTTCAATGCGGTTGTCTGTCTATATTGGAGACCAGGAGCTGGAAGGTTTTCGCAGCTTTTAGATATTACGGGCTTTTTTTTTTTCATAAAGTAAATTGAATATATTAAAAAAAGTCGATTCCATAATGTACTTCTTTTGTTTGTTTGTTTACGTTTCTTGCTCTTTTCCCCCCACATTGATAAATATTTCTCTAAAAAGTGGCTGCTTCTTTCTCATTTTTAGCTTAAAAAAAAATAGTGCTCCATTAACTACTTTCGTTGCAGATTTTATTAATGTTCTTTGCCACTACTTTCTCGTTTCCTGTAAGATCTGATTCCTTTTGCTCTCTTTAAAAAAAAAAAAAATCCTGAAGTGATTTTCGGGGGCTTTTTCCTTCTCCATTTTGGACTTACCTTGTTCTGCGAAGTGCGAACAAAGAATGCCTGCATTTAGATTTCAGAGCATGTCTTCTAAGAAAATCACTTGTGTACAAAACTAGGTTGTTTGTTTCGTTGTTATTATTATTTTTTTTAATGGGGCACTGTCTATGGATAAGAGCGAAGCAATATGGTCTCAGGGTTTTGGAAAGACATAATCAGAAGGTCGAGCAGTTTTAGGTGAAGGCATCACTTTCTGTTCTTACCTTTCAAACCCCCGCGACACTCATTAAATGGGTCATGCCCTTATTTCACGGCAAAAATTGAGGTTCAGAATTTTGCATTTGTAATTACTAAAATGCCCATTACATTATCTATGATGTACTCATAGGTAACTTGTCTTCATCCTTTCCTGAGATTGAGACGTTGTAAGTTGTAGGTCCCTCTCAACCATAATAATGATAAAGCTAATTATGATAGCAAGAGTCAGTGAAAAAGATGAATTTTTCTCCTCATATTTAGTTGACGTATTGATGCAAATCTGACTTGAATTTATTTTTTCTATGATCATTTGGCGGGCACCCATCTCTCTATTTAGTCTTTCCCCTGTTCAATTTTTTAAGTAATATCTTTTTTGCTCTGTTTGGTACAATTTAGGTGATATCATTACAGCCAACAAATTTCTAGCACAACACTAGATCTCACTTTTTATATTTTGTCAACTTAGATATTTTGAGAACAACATGATGAAGTAAATATTAAAATTAAGAAGTTATTTTTTGATTGGTCAAAATTATATAAACAAATAGACAATGATAGGGGAAGTTTCAATACTCTAATAAAACTAGAGAATTTTTCCCTGAAGAAGGGGGAAAATGCGCATTTAATGTTGAAAAGTGAGAAGTCTCTGTTAGAACAATCTTGTGCATTAATGGCTTCATGGTTGATGATAAGAAATGCATTCCCTTGGGCATGAACCCATTCAATTAGTTCATATCTTCATTTACCTCACATTGGATTCTCTTGTTTCATTCTGTGATATATTCTCTGAACTGTTACAGTCATTGTGGGTCAGGGAGCATTCAAGTAGTGTGGCCTAAATTATTATTAACACATCTTGACTCTCCTGGATACATACAAAGCAGTTAAAATCATGCAGACTCCTAAGACAAGGTAATCTCTTTCAAGTGCTTGCTTTGGTGATTGTTCTTTCTCTGTTAACTTTTATCGAGTTTAAAGGGTCTTTTGGTTACTAAAAGGCAGTAAAAAATGCTTAATCAGCGGAATTGTTTACCATGACATTGGTGTGATTTAATATTTATATATAATCAATGCCATTTACTATTTCTGGAAAAAGTTTGTTTGTATGTAAGTTTGCTGGGCACTGGTGGCTCTATTTAATAACTGACACATAGTTGGGTGAGAATCCACCAAATATTTGTTTACCCTTCAAAATTTCTCCTTTTTTTTATTGATATAATGACGGCACGGAGGTTGGAACCTATGACCTCCTGCAATAAATTACTCAGTTCTTTACTATTAAACCACACGAAGCTATTTATCCAAAACTTTCCTTTTTGTATAACTTGTTTGCATGGAACTCTCCTTCCTCGTACACTAAATTTTACTACTTGGTTCATGCCACTTTCTTTGTCAAGCGATAGTAAGAATTTTAAGTCAATAATGCTCAAGTTGTTTTTTGCATCAGGTGCAAATTTGTCCCTTTTTCTTTTTCTTTTGTTTTCTTTCCCTTTTGTTTTTTCAGTAAACATGTACTGATTTATCTCCTACATGTCTTGGTTGATTAACAATTTGTAAACTCAAACAAATTAGTAGCAAGCTTACTGCTCGCTGCCTAATCATGCCCCCATTGATATTTTTCTGTGGGAGTTAATTTTGCCGCATCAATCACTCTTTTGTCAACGTTATAAGAAGGATTTAGTAGTTTAACGGGGCATTTAGCGATATCGTTTACAATTGACAAATTACACATTTAAATTATGAAGCTGACAAATGATAATACCTGAAGAATGAAGACATTGGCCAGGCCAATTGAGTAAATTCATTATGAATTAGCTACTTTATGGTTCAGTTTCATCCACTACCTATGTGTGCTATTAAAAAAATAAATATGTGATATTAAAAGTTCATGTTGCATTAGTTTGAGGATATAGCTTTACAAGGACAGGCATTAATTGCCACTCTTTATTGCTAGAATTGAGAGAGATTTGGGTTTACAAATTTTTGAAAATGACTTTGCTTCATTACCTGATTACATCATATCACCAATTCTGATTTCAGAAGTAGCTCCTCTGAAGTTCCTCAGAAAGTTTCCCCCAGAACTGCTCGCCAACTGAGGCCTGCTGCGCTAGAGACAGACTCTTCTTCTTCATCAAGCCAGCCTAATAAAATTAGAAGCCCCAAAGTCACAGAGCGAAGATCACCCAGAAGCCCAGCTCCAGAGGTAATAGGTGTTTTTCACAGTAATATGTAATTGAAACTTGAACAACTTGAACCATATTCTTTTAATGCTAGTGCAGGATTGTTTTCTGGGCCCCTTTAGTATTTTGTGAAGAATGTTTTATACTATTCAACTGGAGTTTGCATTGCTTCCGGGTTACATTCTTAATTGTTCTATTTTTTTCTTGTAACATATACAGTATACAGATCTGATCACACGAAAGAGGTCGGTGTAGCTGTGTTTAAGCAGACTATTTCACAGGATGAGTAATAAGTAAACTCTTCTAGAAATGCATGTCTGTAGTTAGATCCAATATGCGTGTTTTAAAGGACTTTGTTGTTAGCATTTAGCTTATAAGACTGTTGAACATTTAGCTTATTAACTTGGATACATTTTTGGTTCCCCTAATTTACAAATCAGTTGGATATTGTTCCTCTAATTCAAAAATATTAATTTTGGCCCCTTGAACTCAAAATATCAACTTCTTTCTTCCACTTGGATTTTAGTAATCTGTGTAGGAAGGGAAAGGTTTATTTATGCACATTTGTTTCTCTCACAATGCTTTCAAATAGTAAAAAGGTTATGGACCATGACCTTATTGAGGCCCAAACATCCCTCACGAATGCGTGAGTGCAGTGTGAGAAAAAGAAGTGTGTCTAGTATAACTTTTGTGGAAACATCATTCTAAATATTCCCATAACAATGTTCCATTTCTTGAAATCTGTCTAAAAATTATAAACCAACATATTTCCTTCTGTATTTTCTGTTGCCTCAGAGAAAGCGGCCCAGCAGAATATCTGAATTGGAAACTCAGGTTTCCCAACTTCAGGAAGATTTGAAGAAGGTGAGGGACCAGCTCACTCTCTCTGAATCATGCAAGAAGCAAGCTCAAGAAGTTGCTGAAGATTCCAAGGAGCAACTGTTGGCCCTATCTGCAAAACTTGAAGACACTCAGAAGCAGCTCCAGGATCTTTCAGCTACCAAAGAATCTCGTTTTATCCAACTCCAGGAAAATTCAGAAGAACACGATAAGACATGTCAATCCGAACTCAAGGCAGCCCAAAATCAGCTCTTGGGCAACTCAGCTGCCCTGGCTTCTGCCATGAGTGAAATTCAGAAGCTCAAGATCCATCTTGAATTGGCGGCTAATACTGAAAATGCACAAACCAAACATCCAGAGCCAGTCGATGTGGAACTAGAAAATCTGAAGCAAAACTTGGCAGAAACTCTTTCGCTTGTTGAGAATATGAAAAACCAACTGACGGATTGCAAAGAATCAGAAGCCAAGGCCCAAGCTTTGGTCCATGAAACTTTGTCGCAACTTGAGGGTGCAAAAAGGACTGTAGAGTTTCTAAGAGCCGATGCTGCGAAGGCCGTAAAAAGCTACAATTCCATTGCCGTAGAGTTAGAACAATCCAGAGCTCGGGTGAAGTCACTAGAAGAACTTGTAAGCAATCTTAGGGCTGATATCTCTAGCGAAAAATGCAGCCATTGTGAAATTCTGGGAAATGAATCAAATGGTCATAACTTTGAGCGGGAACCCGAAAAACTGAAAGGAGAGGAAAGAGATCAGATTGAAGCAGAAATCTATTCTTTGAAGTCCGAGATTGGACGACTGAGATTTGCTTTGGAAAATGCTGAAACTAAATACCACGAAGAACAGATACAGAGTACGGTGCAGATAAGGAATGCGCATGAGATGGTGGAGCAGATTAAGTCAGAATCTAGTCAGAGGGAATCTGAGTTAATGGATCAACTGAAAAAAAGTAGAGCTGATATTGAAGATTTGAAGGCAAACTTGATGGACAAGGAAACTGAGTTGCAGGGCATTGTGGAGGAGAACGAAGGCTTAAATTTGAAGCTTGAAAAAAGCCTGTCAACCCAGAGAGAAAATGAGCTTAAAAAGGAAGTTAAAAGATTAGATGAATATGTAGCTGGCTTAAGGGCTGATCTGATGGATAAAGAGACGTCATTGCAGAGCATATCAGAAGAAAATGAATTGCTGAAAATGGAAATTAAGAAGAGGTTCAAGGATGGCAGCAAAGTAGGGGAGGAAGTGGCCGCAGAAGTAGAGGCGGCAAAGGCAGCCGAACGGGAGGCTGTCGTGAAACTTGGGATAGTAATTGAGGAGGCGGATAGGAGCAACCGGAAGGCGGTGAGGGTGGCAGAACAGCTGGAAGCTGTACAAGCGGCGAACTCGGAAATGGAAGCTGAACTGAGAAGACTGAAGGTGCAATCTGATCAGTGGAGGAAAGCTGCGGAGGCAGCGGCTGCTATGCTTTCAGCGGGAAACAATGGGAAGCTCACTGAGAGAACTCTTTCTTTGGATAACAGCTATAATCCTATTACCGAAAGGTGCTCACCTTATGCTGAAGACATTGATGATGATTTTCAGAGGAAGAAAAATGGCAACGTCCTGAAGAAGATCGGGGTGCTGTGGAAGAAGCCACAAAAATAGTTGCTGTTTGATTCATTAAGGTGGCATCAATATCGTGTTTCTTTAATCTTTTTTGCATTGCAATTTTATATGACTATTTTCCTCTTGCACTGTAAATACTCTACGTGGATATTTGAAACCGTTTGTGAACAATACATCCGAAACTGGTCTTAGCTTGTTTAAGATGATTTTGATTTCTGGTGTCAAGAGGTTCTTCACCTCTGATGGTTTAAACTAAAAACCAGCATTGATTTTTCATATTCGCTTTGCATGAAGGGAACCGTACGCACCGAGTCCTGATATTATTGACCTTCTACTGGCTGATGTATAAAATTTAGGTTAAAATATACCCGTGCTTTTTATACTTTTGGTGGTGTGCTTGTAAGTTCCTAACTTTTAAAAATGTAATGTGTATCTTATTTATACTTTAATTTGAGTGTATGTTATCTACATTCATATATTTTCAATTTATAAATTTAATAAAATACTTGTGTAACTATTATATGATTAAAAAAATTCTTTTAAAAATCATAAATAATTCATTATTTTTAATTTTAATTCAATTATAAAATTTTATATCAAAATCTTAGGACATACATAAAATATAATATAAAAATATATCATTTGTCCTCTCAAATTATATTTAGTTTTCTCATATTTTTTCTTTTCAAAATTTAAATTTTCTTTTTTTCCCTTCAAAAATTAGTTTTACTTCTTTCATATTTTTTTTTAAAAAATAATTTTTAATAATCACGTAATACTCATATTTCATTAGATATATATATATATGTAAAAAAATATATAAAAATGAAAAAAAAATACATATGACTTAAATTATAAAGTGATTCAATGCATTTTTTTAAAAAAATTAAGAGATTACATGTAAATGATTTAAAGCAAGGAGTTTGGTGCATTTTAACATAAAATTTATTACTTTCTTTTCAAGGTTTTGTTTCTATATTAAAGTCATAAAGTTTATCAAATTAAGGTAATATTTAAATTTTTACGTTTTGAAATTCGTTACACTTCTCTTCTTCGTAAACTTGTACGAAATACTTGTTATTCATTGAAGCATTTGGGGTGTAGACTGATTATTGATTACCACAGGTAACGGATTTAAAGTTAGATTAATGAAAAATAGAAGTAATAGATCTTTTTGTCTTTATAATAACAATTTTTTTTGTCCAAATATCTTTGGCTAGCAGTTGGATAAGAAAAGTAATAGAGTGAAATATTTCTACGCCTACCGCAGTATTGAAAATTTTTCATATTTTAGTCCTTATACTCATTTCTATTCAAAATAATCTACTTAATTCGTTCATATACTTGTAAAGATAATCTTTTGAATATTTATCCCCATCCCTATTAAATTTCCAAATTTTTATACCTGTCCTCATTTCTTTATTTTATGTAAACGATATGTATTGAAACTCTTCAACTGAAACAAATCGAAGAAGAGGAATTGTACATGGTGGTGAAGTGACCTACATAGAAACAAAGTCAATGGTATGCAATAAAAGTGATCTGCTGAATATACTTTGATGTTTAAGTTAATTTTAAAAGTAAAGTTTCAATATCAATAGTGAAAATGTTCGTAAGAAGGATACTTGAGTATTTATATAGGTATTGATCATACCAATTAACATGTTTCTTGACAAATTGGGAGCATCCATGTGTTTATAGTACATTGATAGAGTAAGCAATATTCTTGTCTAATGGTTAATGATGTAGTTATGGCATTTCTACATGTCTTAGAGTATACTAGCTAGCATGAAGACTGTTAAGAAGTTATCTCATCTTTAGTAAGTTTGGCAGTTAAGCTTACAACCTCGATTGAATTGACCTGGAGTTCTTGTTCATTCAACTTTGGCTCTGACTCTTATGTTATCTCATGAACACTCAGACTATTTGTAATGCTATGGTCTGATCATTCGGGTTTAGGTTGTTCGGTCCACTTGTTATTATAACTGAGCAATCACAACATGACTAAGCTCATTCTGGGCCGTGTCACTTGCCCCGTTCCCTATCCTATGTTGTGCTGTTTGGACAAGAACCTTTTGTATTCCAAGCCAATTGTTAACTGGCTCTATTGTCAATGTTCATCATCACACTTATATTTTAGAGGCGCGTCGAGAGTCATTTGTGTCTCGTAAAGACGAGGATTAACATCTGATTTATTCATTCCCTATGCTGTCAACAATTGGATTAACTTAGGCTCTTCTTTAAATAGTGCCCCAAGGCTTCAGAAGCCATCTTCGCTCTTTCTGCCTTTTCTTCTTCATTTAGTTTTCCAAAGCTTCAATAATCTTTTTGTTATTCAAGCGATCTCTCTAGGACTCCGATGATCTTCTAGTCATCTAAGTTTAGGTGTGAGGCTCTCTATCTTTCTTTTTGCCTTTAAATTGTTTTTCTCCTATAGTTTCATTTTGTTATTCTTCTTTTAGTTGTGCTTCGGGGTTTTTCTAGGGACTTTTTCTCAGGGCTTTCCTTTTTACCAAAATTGGAATGGTCTTGTGAGGTTCTTCTCCTTTGTTCTCTCACTTTGTGTCTCTTCATTTTCTTGATTATTTGCCTTCTTGTTGTCACTCAACCAAACATTCTTTTAGACTTGCCACTAGGCTTGACATTTGCTTCTTTTGTTCTAGAGGTAGGGTTTTGGCTTCCTTCATTTCATTTTTGGAAGGTCAAGCAACTTATCAACTTGTCCATTGATTCCAACTCATTTAACTCTGGTAAATATTCATTAGAGAATATTGCATTTTGCTCAGTGTTTTAAAAACTAGACCAGATAGCAAACCAAAAAAGCTGTCGAGTTACGATTCAATTGATTCAATCGATTAAACCAAATTATTATGTATATGTATAAATATAAGTCTTATTAATTTCTACATTTAATATGAAAAAGAATTTAAAATTTTAAAATAATTACATAACAAATCCAAATAATTTAATATATTATAATATTTATTTTGTTAAAATATTGATTATATTATGTTAATTTTAATAAATGGAAAGTTAAATTATTAATTATTATTTGTGAAATGTTATTATAGTATAATATAAATTAAATTTGCATTCTTATAACTAAAGGTGTATAATGGCTTAATGATTAGTGATTGGTCTTTCTTGCCTCAGGTACGGGGTTTGAATCAGTCAAATTGGTTAATCTAGTATGGTTCTTTAAATACTAATTTCACTTGACTCACCCTCCTTAAATAATAATGACTCAATGATTTCACGACGGATGTGGAGTCAAGCAAGCTATTCTCATTAATACTGCCTAGATGACTTAAAGTGGATTCACCCAAACATAAAGATAATCCCTTCCTTCACTAAGTGGCGAAATCTGAGCAAATTCATGTGACAAATGAATCCATGAAAGGGATTATCTTTCATCTTGCAAAAGCCAATGCAATTATAATACATCATCTTTCATTATGTTTTATGTGGACGTTGTTGATCAGCCACATGTCTCATTGCCAAAAGTCGACAAGCGCTCCTGCAATTATGATACTTCATCCTTTGTTATGTTCTATAAGGATGTGAAGATGATCCTTCCCTCTACCAAGTAGTAAGATCCGAGCGGATTCTTGTGATAGATGAATCTATTGAATGGATTACCTTTCATCCTATAAAAATCGATGAGCACTCCTGCAATCATGATACGTTGTCCTTTATTTTGTTTTATGGGGATGTTATTGATCGGTCGAACCACCTTCATCATGCAAAATTGAGAAGCACTCTTGCAATTATGATACATCATCCTTCATTATATTCTATAGGGATGTTGTTGATCGATTGCATGCCTCACATCCATTCACCTAGACATGAACATAATCCTTTCTCATTGATACTGCCATTGACAACTTAATGTGGATTCACCCGAACATAAAGATGATCCTTCCTTTCAACGAGTGGTGAGATTCGAGAGAATTCATCTAACAGATGAATTTATTGCAGGGACTAGCTTTCATCTTATAAAAGCCAACAAGTGCTTTTACAATTATGATGCATTGTCATTCATTATGTTTTATGTGGATGTTGTTGATTGACTATGATACGTTGTTCTTCGTTATGTTCTATGGGGACGTTGTTAATTGGCTACACGTCTCACCTCTGTTCACTGCTTTTCAACAAGACATTCTATGAAAACTCAACATCTACCCTTCCCAACTCACATAAAATGCCTAGGCATTCCTTGTCTATTTTGAGGTGGCTTGCCTTTGGATATGCCAAGATCCTCATGCAGACACTTTTTTTTTCTTCACCTACTCCCAACAAAAGCCTAAAAACTTGATCAACTTCATTTAGTAGCCATATTAGGTGATCTTCGAAAACATGCTAACTTTTGTTTGATTGTGGAAGACTTCATTCTTCAAAGTATGTGTGGTGGAGGGGTTTCGTCCTTTTTTTATGCAAAGTGGATGACACCAGCTCATCAACCAAAAAATTGTCCCTTCAAGGATGATTCATATGATGAACAAGACCTAATACTTCTCCTCTTGACAGTGGGTCCTTTTGATTCACAATCTATTCTTCATATGTCTTCCTTTGCTCTTGCTATTATTTTTTTATATGTTTCTTTACACCAACTTTATGCTTGTTTTATTGTAGTTTGTTCACTTCATAAACAGATTTTAGATATCAATAGCTCAGAGATGGATTTGCAAAAGCTTGAAAAGATCCGTGCCTGAGCCTTAGCCTAGATGAAGCTAGTTATGGCTCTAGTCGTGCAGATTGAAGCTAACCTCGATGTTAGTTTATAAGTTATAAGTAGGCATACGTCCCTAGGGCACGCCAAAAGTTTTTTGGGTTGAAGTAAGACCTTTGCATCTTGCAAGTAGTCCCATGATTCAAATGACTCCTCTAGAGGCAAAGCTTCTAGTTCTACTTCTAGCTTGTCTACCCCCTCTACAAAGAAAGTCAAAGTGAGGTCTTGATTTAAGTTATAACTGATTGAACCTTTAGAGGGGTAGACTTCTCTTACAACACCATAGTCAATTGTTACCATCAACTAACTTAGAGCATAACAAGGCTTTCATGGATGATCATAGGGCCCTTCAACTTATCAAGTCCTCTACGATATAAATTATCTATTCAATAGATTCGGTTCCATTAGTGGTTCCCTACTTTGCTCGCTTTGAGAGGGAGCACTCAAAAGTTGAATTAAGGGCTTTAGATACTTTGAAGAAATAACTCAATGCCAAAGTTACAGAACTTACTGAGTGTGACAAAAGTATCCGGGATCTAACTAGCCATGTCTCCTATTTCAAAGCTGGTGAAAGAGAAGGATATAATAGTATTTAAGAGGAATAAATTTGCCAAGTTGCTTCTTCAACAGAACTAAGAATTGGTGGCCGAGCAAATAGGTCATGATAAATACAAATAAACCTTTGGATTAAGGAGAAAGAGCTTCGTGCAAATATCATTAAGACTAAGAACAGCTCTAACCCAGTGTACCAATCTAGTTTTGATGAAGTTGTAAAGCAGATCAAACATTTCAATTCTGACCTTCCATTCAACTTGTCCAGGATAGAAAGGGACATGCATTTGGAAGCAATCCTAAAGAAACATGGCTTGGCTTGAATGACTACTCCTTCCCCCCATCTTTTTTTTTAAACCTTTTATATGAAATGTTATTATAAAGAAGTACTTTTTATTCAATCGACACTCTTCTTTTTTACTTTTCATTATTTAAAACTTTCAATGGGTACTTATTTCATGCCATATGTTTAACTAGTTTACCTTTGGCTAAATTATACTTTTAAGCTTTATGTTTTTGTTATCATTTAACTTTTAATGGGTTAACTATTTTAGAGTTCTTGTCTCTATTTCTTAGTTAAGTCAGTTGTCCACATATTTAGATTTAATGGTCATGGGAGTCTCTTTAGACCTTCTAACATAATTATTAATTTCAGGGTTAATAAATTGTTTTGATTTCCAACGAGTCTGGCCCATTTTACATGCCTAAGGGTTGCTCGAATTCAAGTGTTAAGTTTTACCTTAACTTTCTACTTCAAGGGAACTACTTGGATTTAGATAGTACTGAGAGGACTACACGAGATATAGATGATATCAAGAGGACTATTTGGGTTTAGATGGTACTAAAGGACTGCTCAAGTTTAGATAGTATCAATAGGGCTGCTTAACTTTTGATAGTACTGAGAGGACAACTTAAGTTTAGGTAGTACTAAGGGAACTACTCAAGTTTAGATGATATAATATTTACTTCAAAATGAATGGTGAAGACTCATCATTTTCATTTCACATTTCAATTTTCATTTACATGTTTCACAAATTAGCTACCTTTCAGATTTGTACATGGTATGCTTTAAGGTGTATTGCATTCCAGGTTCATAGGATGGGCTTCCCTTTAATAGTTTCGAGACAGTAAATGCCATTTAACACATTATTTCTTACCTAATAAGGGCCTTCCCATGATGATATACTAATTTACCTTTGACCTGTGCCATTCACGATCCATCTGCTTATTAAAGAACCAGTGCAATTTTTTTGAATTCCTTTTTTCTTGACCTTTTTATTAGCAATCTTGGCTATCTTGCCTTTCTAGTGCTCACTATAGAGGTGAGCAATATCCCTCACTTCTAGTAGCATATCTAACTCTCTTTTCTTCTTTCCTCATTATCTTCTTGTTCATAATGCTCTGTTCAACTGAAGTACTAATGAAATTTAACTAGGAGCATAATTTTGTTTATGTAGATGAGCATGAACTAGGCTTTCTTCATAATACAGTGTGTAATGGTTCTATAAGAGCATATAACACTTAGCAATTCCTTTATCCATTTTCCTTTGGAGTCATCTAATATTTTCTTCAATACTTCAAGAATAATTCTATTTGCTAGCTTTGTTTGCTCGTTAGTTTAGGCGTGTTTGTCATATATGAGTTTTTGCTTGATTCCCAACCTTTAACTAAAAAAGAGTGAGATGTTTACTCATCTAGTAACAATATCAAGTTAAGAATATACCGTTGACAAAAGTCTTTAGGGCTATCACTAGCAAACTGTTATTTATTGTTAGATACAATCATTGCAAGGAGACCGTACTTGTAAAGAGCTTTTAGTGAACTAAATTATATGCTAAAGTAGTATTGCAAGGAGGTTCTACCTGTAGATGATAAGTTTCTAAACAAATTTTTGCACGTTATTTGAAGCTATGATTGCAAGGGGTTATGCTTTGCCCCACTTTATGAAACCACCGCTACAACATTCTTTAACTTACCTGAAGTGATTGGGAATGGTCCTAGGAGATTTATTCCCCACTATTCGAATGGATATAGGGAAACTATGGGTATTTGGTTTGTTGTTAGTTGTCTTTGATTTTTAGCAAATTTTTTAACATCTTTTGCACCTCTATACTAGCTCAGTCACTTTTTTCTTCATTCCAGGTAAGAAATATCTTGACCAAATAGCCTTTAATGCAATAGCTCTATTGGCTGTGTGGCTTCCACATATCCTCTCGTGGATTCTCTTAAGATATAGTTGGCCTCGTCAGATCACAAACATCTTAAAGATGGAAGAGCAAAACCTTTCTTGTACAATTGACCTCTTTTTAAGAAGAAATGGGTCACCCTCCACTCTATCTTTTTAGTCTCTTCTTGTCTTTTGGCAAATATCCCTCCTTCAAGAATGCCATAATTAGAGTCATCCAAGATTCGTCATACTTGACACATATTACTCCTTTCATGCAAAGGTCTTGCAATGTCTCTTGTATTATCATTCGATTGTTTACAACTACTGTTGCAATTACTAATTTAACCAATGTATCTACTCGATCATTATCTGCTTTAGAGATTCTTGTTTGCTCATACTTGAATTCTTTCATGTAATATCTGGAAAAAAAATGAAATGATAACAAAAGGATTAAACTGAAAAGTTTTCAGGGACTAAACTAAAAGTTTTAGTATTTGGTGGGGCAAATTTTGAATTGATGCAGAGTTTAGGGACTGATTTGGAAATTGTGGGGAACTAGCCCAACTAGTAGCCGGTTCTACCTCCTTTTTCTCCACATTTTTTCCTTCTTTTTCTAGACAATTCCAGTGCTTTCTTCTCATATCGACTTCCCTCTCTTGAAAACCTCTCTCTCTTCCTCTCTTCCTTTCTTCTTTGGCTGGTCCTTCATCACTGGCGTTCCTCTCTGACTTCTTCCTCTTCCAGCGATATGGACGGCTCTATTTTGAAGCTGCTATTGGTGCTGCGATCAGCAGCTTCAGTGCACCGGCCTCCTTCGGCCAGCTTTAGGTGCCAGCCACCTTTGGCAACCTCTTCCCTTCTCCGGTGAGTCTTCTTGGCTGGCCTTCTCTTTTGGTAGCTCACGGTAGCTGGGTTTTTTTCTTCCTCCCCTATTTTGGCTCCAATTCAACCAGTAGCTTTACTCCGATCACCAGTGAGGTTCTGACCGATGGCGAGCTACTAGTCTATACTTTTAGATCCGGTGAGCATTCCTGGAACAAAAGATTTATTCCGTAGTAATTGTATATTAAGATTTCCAGTTCATTGTGTAGAAACCCTTATGTGCAAAATTCCTGAAAATTAGTATTTTGTTGTTAAATTACTTTAGAAACATCCTCGAAAAAATGTTGAGAATGTTGATACTCCAGCTGCAAGATCATAGTGAATTTTCCTCAAGTGGTCAGTTCTGAGTCCAAGGTGAGTGGACAATCCCTCTCACTTAACAATCCCATTAGTAAACATAAATTCTATCATATGAAATAATATTATTATTCCTCTTATATGATGAGA
>JANHAO010004461.1:0-24166 GCA_026873985.1 Saraca asoca | reverse complement strand
ATGCACGTTTTTACACTTGAGCACGATCACTCAGAAACGCGCTTACAAACAAGGCTAATTTATTGAATTTTGTGACGGTTCGGAACAAGCGTCGCAATTATTCATCTAATTATATGTATATTGCGACGGTCAAACAACCTCGACTAATATTAATATTTTTATGACGCTTCTTTTAACCCCTGCAAAATGACCGTCGCAATTCCATCTTTTTTTTTTGTAGTGAGATAACCAAGGTGTTAATAAAGAAAATTATAAATGGATTAATTTCGACAGTATAAATTATATTTGAACAAAATAGATTCAGACATTATGGATGATTTGTATTTTCTGTTATTTTATAAGTAATTGGTTTGTACATCATGTAATACACAAATTTAATTAATTTTATTTAATAATAATTTGTGATATAAATTTAAATTATAATTATAAAATGCATTTAAATATAAGAAAATTATCGTCTTATTTTAATTTATTAAATGACTATATAATTAAAATAATTATATTCATATTAATTATTAGGGGATACTATATTTCTTATAATTTAATAAAGTGATTATATTAATATTTTAAATTTACTTTAAATTTTTTTCATATTTTGTTATGGGCCTTATTAGGATGTGAAATTTAGGCCGGGCTAAGCCCAGGAGTGAGCACAGCCGATTAAGGTTGGGGCCTAGTTCAGAATCCAATTCTGCCAAGCGAAGACTCTAGTCATCAATTGAAAGTCGCGAAACCTCGCGATACCACATAACGGAGGGCGCAATCCCACAAGAAGAATTTAAAACGAGTAAGACCGTTAGCCCCCGGAAAACGACCAAACGAGGACAAAGGTGGCCACCTGAAAGCCCTGCTTGCTTGGCCTCCGATCTCCTTGCTTGCTCGCTACTAACAAATGCTTGTACAAAGTCCAGTTAGCAATCAGGACTGTGTCAACCAATTTGACAGCCCAAGCCTCAAGATGACACATTAGCTCCCCGGAAGTCCGACAATGATTTGCCCAGCTTTTATTATCTGATGGCAAACATTTAATGTTATAAGCGGCGAAGATAATCATTCTATTGATCATGAAATTACATTTGTAACCTTCCCCCTTACTATAAATAGAAAGGGAAGGACCATCATAGGATATATAGCAATACATGTAGAAACTTTGCTGGTAGAAAAAGAGAGAATTCCCTGTGTGGAAGCCTTAGTGAGAGAACACTTTGCCCATTATAAGAAAGTCATATAGTTGTTTTAATCTAGTCGAAAAGGAGCTTTTGATAGTGAATAATAGAAGAGCAATGTGGACGTAAGGGTCAAGAATTGGCTTTAGCCGAACCACGATAAACTCCTGATGTCATTGTTCTTTTTCCATCTTCTTTGACTTTCATTGTCATTATCTTTCCTTTCTTTTTAACTTGCAGTTAAGGGTGTTACTGGACAAAACCTTGTTGACTGAATTTGGTGTCAACATTTTAGCGCTAGAGGAAAGGTCCCCACTGCATATCCCCACTGCATTCTCTCCATTTCTAATCTTTGAAAAGCTACTTCAAATGTAATGGCAAGGGGGAAAACTACCAGGAATACTGAAACTCCCATTAGCCAACCAGAAGACTAGATATAGCAGCAAGACACAGCTGCCCCTACAGTAGGCCACGAAGCTGGTGGCATGCGGACTTGGTAATAGCGCCAAAAGACTCTTAACAAGCACCAGGAGGCGCTAGAAAATACCATGAAGGAACTGGCCAACATGGTCGGGATATTGTCTCAAGTGCACACCCAAGGCGCACAGGGACAAGGGGAGCAGTCACCTCTGGGAACGAGTGTCGCCATTCGGGAACTCAACATGATCAGCAAACTAGGGTCGAACGCCATCGAATTCACTCACTTTATTCCTCAAACTCACAATTGAGATCTGAAGTCCATCGACTTCGGGAGGATGATGAAGACGAGTAGGACAATGTTCAGGAAGAAGAATCACATCAAAGCGAAGGCTCGGAAGGAACTGGTAGCGATCGAGAAATAGATCATAGCTCGACTAATTATGAACAGAGCCAGAAGTGCAAAACCTCTTATCGATATTCTCATGGGAAACGGGAAGAAAAGAGCCGAAAAGCTTCTAATCGTCGACCAAACTCCCTAGATCAAAAGGTCAAGGAACTACTCCAGAGAATGGAACAACTGGAAAAGAATTCCACCTCCCAAGGAAATCGAGAATCCCACGAGGGGAGAACCCCCCTTTCTTGCCGAATTAAGACAGAACCCCTTCCCCACAGGTTCAAGTTTCTGAACGTCCCCTATATACAATGGGGACAATAACCCTTATAATCACTTGGACACCTTTAATGTCCAAATGGATCTACAAACTTCTAATCCGTTAGTGAAATGTCAAGTTTTCCCAACAATACTCGAGGAAATACCGCTAACGTGGTTCAGGAGTCTCCTAGCTCGCAGTATAAGAAGCTGGGATGAATATCAAACCAAGTTCCTTGACCAATATAGGACACTAAAAAGGCAGCTCACCCCCTCCTGTCATCTGGCCATGGTTTTCCAACGAAAGGATGAGCCGCTCAAGGATTATATCGTGAGGTTCCAACACAAAGTTAGAAATGTTGACAGCCCATCGAATGAGAGTATCCTCACTGCAATCTCCGCCAGACTTTGAAAAGACAAGAAGCTGTATGAAGACATATACAAATCCCCTGTCAAAAGTTTAGGCGAGTTTTATGAGCGCGCTACGAAGGAGATCCGTTGGGAAAAGACTTTCGGCCCAAGGAAGCTGAAAAAGAAAGATGAAACAGACACCTCCAAGGGGAAGAAAAGAAATGGAAACGAGAATGACAAAAGAGGCCAAGAGAGTGGTCCAAGAGGTTAAATCACAAAGAAAGCCCGAGGTGAGCCTTATTAACCTCAACGTCATTATGAAACCTACACCGTCTTGTCAAACGTCCCCGACAGGATCTACGTTCCAGAAAGGGATAACGAAGACTTTGATCGACCTAGGCCCATTAAGACCCCCATTGATAAGAGAAACCAGAACAAATTTTGCACCTATCATAGCGAGGTCGGGCACAATACATCATACTATTGGGCACTGAAAGACGCCATCGAAGACCTGATCAAGAGAGGTCGTTTAGGAGCGTACGTGGTAGGAGCTCCGGGACAACGACCCCTGCACCCTCGACAACATACGTCACGGCGTCATCAGACCCCTGAGAATAAGGAAGCCCCTTCCATAAAGACGATCTCCACCATTCATGGTGGGCCTCACATCGACGGTACGTCAAGTCGATCACACAATCGTTATGTTCGAGGGGCAAGTCGTGTCCTTCTCGCCAGCCATGTGCAAAATGACAGGCCAGCCAAAAAGGTGAAAACTATCACGAATGATATCTCATTCACCGAAGAAGATGCATCAGGAGTGCACTTCCTACATAATGATGCCATCATCATATGGGCAAGAATAGCCAATACGGAGGTAAGGAGAATAATGATAGATACTGGAAGCTTCGTCAACGTAATGTATAAAGCATGCTTTGATCAGATGGGCATAAGAACAAGTCAGATAGACCCATCACTAAAGCCCTTTTATGGATTCACCAGGGATGGGATACTTCCAATAGGGCGAATCAAACTCTCACTCACCATAGGAGGCCTGACTGGCAAGCCACCATCATGGCAGATTTCTTAATCATTGACTGTCCATCAGCCTATAATGTGGTACTAGGATGACCCGCTATGAATGATCTTGACATGGTAGTATCAGCTAAAATGCTTATCATAAAATTTCCTACCCCAAGCGGAATAAGGTGCGTCTGGGGGGAATAACAAGTAGCCCACCATTGCTATGAAGAAGTGGTTAAACTTGGGACACAAGGAAAAAAGGTGGACATGGTCTGTGGTGGGCACTCCAGCCCGATGAGTGAAAAAGGGGTCACTTACGACCTTGACCCCCAAGAAGTGGATGCTGAATGGACCACAGGGCCAACCGAAGATTTGGAAGAAGTGCGAGTAAGCGAGAATGATGAAGAGAGGTGCCTGAAGGTGGGAAAATGATTGCCACCCGAGGTAAAAACGCAACTGGCAAACTTTCTTAGGGCAGACGCGGACGTATTCGCTTGGAACCACGAGGATATGAAAGGCGTTGATCTGAAGATAATATCACACAATATCGATCCTCAAGCTAAGCCAGTCTGCTAGAAGAGAAGGCCAATGACCGTCGAACGCTACACGGCCCTTAAAGAGGAGGTGGACAAGCTCCTAGCCAATAAATTCATCAAGGAAGCACGGTATCCCACCTGGGTACCCAATCCCATCCTCGTCAAGAAAAAGAATGGGAAATGGAGGATGTGTGTCGATTTTACAGACCTTAATCGAGCATGCCCAAAAGATAGCTTCCCTTTACCAAGGATGGATCAGTTTGTCGATGCAACCGTAGGACACGAACTCCTTAGCTTCATGGATGCCTAGTCGAGATATAATCAGATTCTAATGGCTGCGTAGGACGAAGAACATACCTCATTTATCACTAACCGCGGACTATACTGCTACAAGGTGATGCCCTTCAGACTCAAAAACGCTGGGGTGACTTACTAGTGATTAGTGAATAGAATGTTTCAAGAACAAATTGGCAAAACAATGGAGGTTTATGTGAATGACATGCTTATAAAATCCAAGTAGCTCGTCGATCACATTCATGACTTGGATGAAATGTTTCAAATCCTAAGAAGGTATCGGATGAAGCTGAATCCTCTCAAGTGCGTCTTTGGTGTAGCCTCGGGTAAATTCCTCAGCTTTATAGTCAATAACCAAGGGATCGAAGCCAACCCGGAGAAGATCAAAGCTCTCCTCGACATGCATTCCCCCACTGGTCCCAAAGATGCCCAAAGCCTAAATAGCCAGATCGCTGCCCTAAGCCAGTTCATTTTAAAAGCCATTGATAAGTGTATTCCCTTCTTCAACGTCCTCAAGAAGGCTAAAAGGTTCGAATGGACCATGGAGTGCGAGGTCGCATTCAGGGAGCTTAAAGCTTATCTCAGCCAAGCATCCCTCCTTTCTAAACCAAAAGAAGGTGAGAAATTGACCGTCTACCTCGGAGTATTGTAGCATACCCTGAGCACAATGTTGACACGAGAAGAAGGGGCCATTCACCTCCCCATCTATTATATAAGCAAAAGGTTGTTGGATGCGGAAACAAGGTATTCACCTATGGAAAAACTCACCTATTGCTTAGTCGTAGCTTTAAGGAAGTTGCGACCCTACTTTCAAGCCCACAGCATCAAAGTTCTTACACAATATCCCTTGAGGCAAATCCTGTAAAAGATCGATGTCTCTGAATGACTACTTAAATGGGCAATAGAGCTCGCTCAGTTCGACATTGAGTATAAGCCTAGGACGACCATCAAGGGGCAAGCGTTGGCTAATTTTATTACTGAATTCATGGGACTCGTAAAAGAAGAAGCAGAGGTCTTTGAGGCCCCATTTTGGGAGCTATTCATTGACAGATCATCCAACGACAAAAGGTCTGGCACAGGGTTACTTCTCGTCAGCCCAGAAGGGCATAGAATCTTTAGTGCCTTAAGATTTGAATTCCAAGCCACAAATAATGAAGCTGAATATGAAGCTCTGCTGGTAGGCTTACAATTGGCTAGGGTGGTGCAGGCAGAAAAACTAAAGATATTCAGCAACTTGCAACTTATCATTTGCCAAATAAGGGGTGAGTACCAAGCCCGTGAGCAAAGGATGGCGAAGTATCTCCAAAAAGCTCATGAGTTACTAGGATCCTTTCAAAAATCTGAAATCACCCAAATTCTGTGAACTTAAAACACTCATGCCGATGCCTTGGCTTGGTTGTCCACTATAAACGACCTGAATCTCGTGGAGTCAAACCCAGTAGAGCTCCTTTCATCCCCAAGCATTGAACAACAAGATGAAATTATAGTAATTACGGAATGGCCCGACTCTTAGATGAACCCTATCATTATCTACCTGAAGAACGAGATCTTGCCAGAAGACAGACTTGAGACACGATGCCTACGAGCACGTGCAGCCAGATATTGCATCTACGACAACGTTCTTTATAAAAAAGGATTCTCAACCCCCCTCTTGAGGTGCATTGACGGCAAAGATAGCGACATCGTTTTAGAAGAAATCCATGCAGGGCATTATGGAAACCATGCTGGGGGGCTATCATTGGCACAGAAAGCTGTTCAACATGGCTTATACTGGCCAACCATGAAACAAGATATGATAAATCTTGTTAAAAAGTGCGACAAGTGCCAGAGATTTGCAAAGGTGCCCCAGGTTCCATCAGCTTATCTAAAGCAAATGACGAGCCCGTGGCCATTCGCTATCTGGGGAATAGATTTGATTGGCCCACTCTTAAAAGCACAAGGCAATTGCAAATATGCGATCGTGACCATGGACTACTTTACAAAATAGGCCGAGGCAACGAAGCTCATCGAAATTTCATCTTCTAAAGTTCTGAGCTTTGTCTGGAATAATATTATCTGTAGGTATGGGGTCCCTCAGTAGATCATCACCGACAATGGGACCTAATTCACAAGCGAGCAATTCGTCGAGTTTTGTAATGATTTCAAAATTGTTAAGAGTTTCACGTCCGTATATCACCCGTAAAGTAATGGGCAAGTAGAAGCCGTCAATAAGATCATTAAAAAGATCTTAAAAACTAGACTGGAGGCTAGAAAAGAAGCATGGGTCGACGAGTTACAGACGATATTATGGGCATACAGGATGACTTCCTGCAACTCCATGGGAGAAACCCCCTTTTCGATGGTCTACGGATGTAAAGCAATGATACCCGCAATATTCAAAGTTGCGACGCAACGAAGAATTACCTTCGATCCAAGAGAAAATGACTAACTGCTCGTTGTAAGCCTGGACCTTGTGGAGGAAGCGAGAGACAAAGTTAGTCTCAGGATCGCCGCGCATCAATAGTGTTGCGAGATATTACAACCAAAAAGTGCGATCCTAGAGGTTCAAGCCAGGCGACCTCCTTCTACATCTCGTCTTACCAGGAGCCCGCAAGCCTAGCAAAGGGACCCTAGGACCAAATTGGGAGGGTTCATACTTAATAAAAAAAGTTGTGAACAATGGAGCCTATCACTTAGCGGACTTAAACGAGAAAGAATTTCCCCATGCCTGGAACGCCAAGCATCTATGTCGATATTACCAGTGAAAGTTGTAAAAAGTCAGTTGTGTAAGGTTTTGTATATTTCCCTCAAGACATGATGTAATTTCAGAAAGAATAATGCCTAGGGAACTTAGTGCAATGCAAGATGGCAATCAACATAAACTTATAAAAATGGAAAACAAGAGGAATCATGCGTTCAAATTATCGAAGATTCAGAATTTCATACACAAAAGTTATCATACCCATAGGTTACAGACTAAAAAAAAAAAGAAGAAGAAGGGGGAGGATCTCTGCATGCGTTCGCTTTCAGCTAACTTACCAGGAGTAAAAACAAAATCAAAATTCTTGAGATATCGTAACGAGGGGCAAGATGCGTAAAACCAACGATATTTGTAAGGCCCTACATTGGATTTACCAATAGCGGTCCTATTTGGCAAGATATCCTTATATGGCATTCTTTGAGCAGTAAGATAATACAACCCATCGGCCGCACTCGTGCACCTCAGGTCGTAAAGATAACATAATGTTTCAGGAGAGGGTGGTGGTAAGCGATTACCCAGGTGGACTAAAGCAAGGGAAATCAGCGAAGCATATGAATTGGGGGTCAGTTGGAACAGATTGAGCTTTATCCTATTTAAGAAATCAACGATGAAAGGAAGGACTGGGAATCTAAACCCTACCGTAAAGTGTGGTAGGCTCATGGCAATAAAACCCCTAGGGGGATATGCAGCGTAATCATCTGCTGATAGAACCATAACACTACATCCTTTGGGCATCCAATAGGAATCAACGATAAGCTGAACGTCCTGAAATCGCATCATGGAAGCATGAAATGTGAACATACTCTGCTCATGAAATTCTCTTGTTGCAATGCCCGAGCCTCCTAAAAGCTCTTGGTGAGCTACGAATGTCGTAACCTCTCCTCTTCCACTGGGTGTCGCGTCACCAGCACGTTGCACTATTATTGTATCTGATCTCGTTTCAACTTCCCTGTCATCCTCCCCCATCGAGTGGCGACGTCGCACATGACCTGCCCCCATCTACAAAGGAAGAAAGTTAGTTAGGCTGCTACGAGTAAGCCACACCAAAAGTAAAGAACTAAGAACCCTTATAGACCACAGGCCATGCGCAACCTAAGCTGCCACACTAACTACCTAAGACACAGTAGGGGAAAGAATAAATAGAAAAGAAAGTGGTTCCCAGGCCACACGATCCTAAAAGCCAGAAGGTAACATCTAATGGCCGCAGAAACAACCGACAAACCCACCTTACTAAATCAAACGAGCCAGAATCACAAAGGAATGGTCTAATAACTGGACCCATCTTCTATTAACTAACGGGTAGAGAAGACCCCTAAGAACCCCATAACAAAGAAAAGATAAAAAGACGAACAAAGACATACCACAGTTTTCCAAAAGAAGGAGGTCCGATAGGAATACGGTTGCGCTCCCAGCAAGGAAAGTCTGAGTCACGGGTAGAGATCGGAAGAAGGTTGATGAAAACAAACAGCTTTGAAACTAGCAAAGTAAGCTGGAGAGAAGGGCAAGAGGAGACCGAAAATTTTGAATGACTTAATGAGAGGGAGCAAGATAGCTCCCCCAGTTTAAAAAAGAAACAACTTGACCGTCGGATTAGAAGGGTTGCTGGTTACCCATGATCCAATGGCTTGGGGAGCATGAAAGACAATAAATGATGGGTCAGAAAAATGCACGAAAACTTAGAAAACATAATTACCGACCGTCATTGGAAAAAGAAAAGCCGCACATGCAAAACACTTAGGGGAGTCGAACTGTTCATATGTTGAAGGGTCCGGGGTGAAGAAATGATCTCGCTTCCAAGTAATGCGTGAAGAGCGTAGAATTCTTGTGCGAGCTTCATCCAAGTAATGTGCACGCCCTACACAGAATTCTTGCCTGGATGACCCTGCGTCTAAGTAATGCGTGAATATACATAGAATTCTTGCGTGGGTCCAAGGCAGAACAATGATCTCGCGTCCAAGTAATGTGCGAAGAGCGTAGAATTCTTGCACGAGCCGCATTCAAGTAATGTGCAGGCCCCACACAGAATTCTTGTGCGGACAACCTTGTGTCCAAGTAATGTACTAGCCACGCAGAATTCTTGTGCAGATCAGGGGCAGAACGATAATCTCATATCCAAGTAATGTGCCTGCCCCACAGAATTCTTTCTCGAATTAGTTTGGGACCCCACATTCAAGCAAAGCCTCTGCTCCATGAAGGGCTCTTGCATAAATGGGCAAGATTGATTGGCAACACCGTATCATAATTATCACCGGCAGTTTGACAAATCAAGTCATGCGGCAAACTCGGGGTAAAAAATGAAGACAAAAATATAATTCCCAGCACATAAAGCGAGTTGAGAGTTGGGGGGCTTATGTTATGGGTGTTATTAGGATGCGAAATTTAGGCCGGGCTAAGCCCAGGAGTGAGCACAGCCGATCAAGGCTGGGACCCAATTCAGAATCCAATTCCGCTAAGCGAAGACTCTAGTCATCAATTAAAAGTTGTGAAACCTCACGATACCACATAACGGAGGGTGCAATCCCATAAGAAGAATTTAAAACAAGCAAGACCGTCAGCCCTCGGAAAACGACCAAACGAGGACAAAAGTGGCCACCTGAAAGCCCTGCTCACTCGGCCTCTGATCTCCTCGCTTGCTCGTTACTAACAAATGCTCGTACGAAGTCCAGTCAGCAATTAGGAGTGTGTCAACCAATTTGACAGCCCAAGCCTTAAGATGACACACCAGCTCCTCGAAAATTCGACAATGATTTGTCCAGCATTTATTATCTAATGGCAAACATTTAATGTTATAAGCAACAAAGATAATCATTCTGTTGATCATGAAATTATATTTGTAACCTTCCCTATTACTATAAAATAGAAAGGGATGGACCATCATAGGATATATAGCAATACATACAGAAACTCTGCTAGTAGAAAAAGAGAGAATTCCCTGTGTAGAAGCCTTAGTGAGAGAACACTTTGCCTATTATAAGAAAGTCATACAACTGTTGTAATCTGGTCGAAAAAGACCTTTTGATAGTGAATAATAGAAGAGCAACATGGACGTAGGGGCCAAGAATTGGCTTTAGCCGAACTACGATAAACTCCTGGTGTCATTGTTCTTTTTTTATCTTTTCTGACTTTTATTGCCATTATCTTTCTTTTCTTCTTAACTTGCAGTTAGGGGTGTTATTGGACAAAATCTTATTGACCGGATTTTGGTGTTAACATATTCCAAAAAGGTTTTCTTAAAATATTAATTCTCAAGAAAATATATTTATAAATTATTTTGTTTAAAAATTGAAATTAACTATTTCATGCTAGAAAATTTAATTATTTAATTAATAAAAATTTATGTATTGTTATAACGAAAATATACATTTCAAAAATATTTAAATAAAATTATAATAAATACTCAAAAGTAGTAAAAATTTGAAAAGAGAAATCATGAAATATCAAATTTATTATTTAATATTTTAAAATAATGTAAAAATTTATAGAAAATTTTTTATAGATATTTTCTACCAAATTAAATTAAATATTACTAATCATATGTTGATAAATATTTTATTTTTATATAAATATAATTATTTATTTATATATACATTATTTAATACAAATAAAAATATATATTTTGAATTAAAAGAAGATATAAAAAATTTAAAAGTCTTATCCACGGTTTAAATTAGAAAAAAAAAGAAAAATAAAATCAAAAGTTTTTCTCACTCTCTTTCCAATATGAGTGGAAGACTATAAGATGAATTTCTCGACATTATAATATTAAAAAATTTTGCTCGTATTTTAACTAGCTTTTTCTAACTATTTTCTATTTTTCAAAAATATTACTAAAAATATGTTTTAATATGTTATGGGTATTTTCTAGTCTTCGTAAATGGGCTAGCAAAAGCTCAATAAGCAAATCCAAATTAAGAGGCCCAACTCACCTAGAGCCCAAGGTTGCTGAGCATAAGCCCCAAGTCACCAATTGCGAGTTTGAAGCAAAGAACACGGAGTGAGTCCAAGGCACCAACCCCGGTTCGCTAAGAGACGAGCCCCAACTTGCAGGCCACCTTAAGATAAGAGTTCTAGCTCACAAGAAGAAGTTTATCTCTCACCTAGAAGCCCGTTGAGGTTAAACTTGAAGTAGACACTTTTTCACAGACCTAACTTGTGGGACCAGTTTGCAAATAACAACTTATAGGGCCCACTTGTAGAAAGCATTTTACAGAAGCCGATTTACAAAAGACTAGATTGTCAAATGCATTTATTACTTGTTATAATAGAAATATAACTTGTAAAATTACATCTGAAACCTCCCAGCCTTTTATTAAAGGAGGAGGAGCTGATACAATAGAGAGGCTAGAAAATACATACTGTAAATCTGTCAAATTTTTACTAGATAAATAAAACTACCGTGGATGCAGGAATCTTAACAAGGGATTTTGGCTGAATCACATTAAAAAACTCTTCTTGCCTTTGCTATTCTTCCTCTGATTTCTGTATCCATTTGTTTTCTGCATCTATTTAACACACACTCAACTAGACTATAGCTTGGGGGTTCAAAGAACTGTTCAGGTTAGTTGGAATTTGAGGTTACCAAATTTCACCATCAACATTTTGGCACTAGAAGGAGGGCCTCATCTATATTCTAATTATTTTTCTATTTAACTGCAATGGCTAGAGGAGGAACCACCAAAACTTCAAATACTCTGATTGATGAGCCAGAAGGTTACTTATCTACAGCAGAAATTTCCACTACTCCTATTGTAAGTGTTGCCACCAGCTTACCCCCAGCCAGCTCTCGCTAGCTTGCTACTGTTGTCAATGGGATTGATGAAGCACAAATGTGACATCAGCGTCATGAAGCATTGGAAAAGATGATGGGAGGGTTGGCCGATATGGCCAAGACGCTGACGCGGGCATAAGCTTGAGGCATGTAGGACTAAGTTAAGGCTGTTACACCCAGAGGAGAAGTTAAGGCTGTTACACCCAGAGGAGAGCCTCAATAGTGGCAACAAGAAATTTCTAAACAAGTACGTCAACACGTTGACTCAGCTAACTAGGCCAGGAGTTCATCAATCACATGAGGATTACAATGTCTAGCAAGGTGAGAGCTCGCGCCAAGTTAAGAGCTTGAGTAGGACCAGTCATGGTCACACTTTAGGTCGCTACTCCTGTCATCATGAAAATGAGAGGAGCTAGCAATCTTCTAGTCGACAATATGAGGCACAAGATCTAATGGTAGAGGAGTTATTTCAAAAGGTGAAGTAGTTAGAGTAATACCTCTAAACTCAGAACAATCGAAAATGCTATGAGGGAAGGACACCTTTCACTAGAGAAATTAAGACTGAACCTCTTTTCCACAAATTTAAAGTTCCTGTCATTCCATAATATAATAGAAACAATGATCCATGTGATCATCTGAATGCATTTAACGTGCAGATGGATCTTCAAATAACTAATCCTTCGATTAAATGCCATGTTTTCCTGGCTACACTAGAAATAGACCGAGAGTGTGGTTCAAGAATCTCCTAGCTCGCAGTATTGGCAATTAAGAAGAGAGCCAAGAAAGATTCATCAACTAGTACAAAGCACCAAGAAGACAGCTCACTCTCCCTATCACCTTGTGACAATTTTTCAATGGAAAAGTGAGTTGTTGAAAGATTTCATCATCCATTTTAGACATGAGGTCGACAACGCGGAGAGTCCTTCAGATGAAAATGTTCTGTTGGCGATCTCAACATGACTCTATAAAGATGAAAAGCTATATAAAAGTATATACAAATCCCCAATAAGCAACCTGGGCGAGTTCTATGAATGAATTGCCAAAAATGAGAATGACAACTCCAACTGTCAGCTTGCAAAAAGGGCAAAAGATGAGCGACCTTGGCACCAAGGTCACCATGAAAGCTACAGCATCTTGTTTGACACTTAGGATAAGATATATGTAATAGAAAAGGATAGGGAGGACTTCAGGAAACCTTACCTCATAAGGACTCCTCTTGAGCACAGAGACATGAGCAAATTTTGTGTCTATCACAATAAAGCCAGGCATAACACTTCAAATTACCGGATGCTCAGAGACGCGATTGAGGACCTGATTAAAAAAGATTGCTTGAAAGAGTACGTGGTGTGACCTAGAAAGCAACGACCTCAGCGACCCTAGCGGGATCCCAAGCAAGAGTAAACTCTCATGATAAGAATTATATTTTGATCTTGTAATGAAGTTGATGAAAGCATTTTAAGTTTGTTTGTTTGTTAATCTATAAGCAAATTTTCAGCAAAGTACTAATCCAACGACAAACTCACGCCTCCGTCGATTCAGTACTGTCTGAAGACCATGCATGTGACCTACTCTTCGGCACCACATGTATGGAACAAATTTTGGCACCGTATGCATGTGACCTACTTCTCGGCATCATATACATGCGACTTACTATTTGAAGACCATGCATGCGACCTATTTTTTGGCACCGTATGCGTGGAACAAACTTTGGCACTACATGCATGTGACCTACTTCTTAGCACCACATGTATGCGACCTACTATTTGAAGACCATGCATGCGACTTACTCTTTGGCATCGCATGCATGTGACCTACTTCTCGGCACCACATGCATGTGATCTACTTCTCGGCACCATATGCATGGAACAAACTTGGCATTGCATGCATATGACCTACTCTTTGACACTGTATGCATGTGACCTCCTACTCATGCATGCGAGTTATTGCTCCTAGCTTTTATACAACATTTGATATTGGTTAAGGTTAATTGACCAATTAACACTTGTTTTAACTATTCATTCAGTCATTGTTTGCAGGCGATCACACTATCATTTGTGACCTATTGAATCTCTTACTCAGCAGGAGCCTTGCTCTTTAGAACAAATGAGCACACGAACACTTGAGAGAAAAAACTTAGAATCGTAGAGGTCTGAGGGACAATTCAGCAAACCAAGCTTTTGTCAGCAGGTTGCAACTCCCAGTCCATGCAGCGTACTAAAAGCTGAGGGATTAATGTTGTGGGTATTTTCCAATCTTCATAAATGGGCTGGCAAAAACCTGACAAGTAAATCCATACGAAGAGGCCCAGCTCACCTGGAGGCCAAGGTCACTAAGTATAAGCCCCAGGTCACCGACTACGAGCTCAAAGCAAAGAATGTAGAGTGAGTCCAAGGCACCAGCCTCGATTCGCTAAGAAACGAGTCCCAACTCATGGCCCGCCTTGCGCGAGTTCAAGATTGCTAGCTAGGTGCTTGATATCAAAGGTTAGCAACGATCCCAAGACAAGAGCTCTAGCTCGCGGGAAGAAGTTTATCCCCTGGCTAGAAGTTCGTTGAGGTTAAACCTGAAATGGGCACCTTTTCACAGACCTAACTTGTGGGACCAATCTGCAGATAGCAATTTACAGGGCCTACCTATAGAAAGTATTATGCAAAAGCCAATTTGCAGAAGACTAGATTGTCAAATATATTTATTATTTGATGTAACAGAAATATAACTTGTAAAATTATACCTGAAACCTCTCAACCTCTATAAAAGGAGGAAGAGCTGATACAATAGAGAGACTAGAAAATACATATTGTAATTTTGCTAAATTTTCACTAGATAAATAACATTAATGTGAACGTAGAAATTCCAATTGAGGATCTTGCCTAAATCACGTTATAAAACTTTTTTTGCTTTTGTTGTTCTTCCTTTGATTTTCATATCCATTTGTTTTTTTGCATCTATGTGATACACACTTAACCGGATCACAGTTTAAATGTTCAAAGAACTATTCAGGTTAACTGGAATTTGAAATTATTAAATTTTGTCGTCAACAAAAAAAAATAAATGTTTGTGTGCTCTGACGGTGTTTGTAAAATTATTAATATTTTTCTTATAATTTTCATTGAAATTATGATTTTTATAAAAAATAAAAATTTTCAAAAAATTCTTATATTAAATGTTTAAAAAAACTATAAATTTGTAAAATATGTTAATTAATAAGTGGTGAAGCATTTAATACCTTTCTCTTTCCTTGATGGCCAATGTGCCATTCTTTGGTACATAACCAACACTACAGAGGAAACGAAGAGTGCGCCATAAGTTTCCTCTTTTCTGGAAGCAGTAGGGAGTGTAGGCAGGCGGAAAAATAGAAATAGCCTCACGCAATCGATGTTTCAGAGTCTAAACCCCAGCCTCACTTAGTCTAAGCATTTCTCTCCTAAGCTTGTTTCTGCAGAGACTAATGGCGAGAAACCGCGAGGCATTGGCCATCGGAATCGATCTGGGCACGACTTATTCATGCGTCGGAGTATGGCAGCCGAAGCAGCAACGGGTGGAGATCATCTTCAACGACCAGGGCAACCGAACGACACCGTCTTCTGTCGCTTTCACTGATGCCCAAAGGTTAATCGGCGAAGCAGCTGTGAATCAGGCTGCATCCAATGCTACAAACACCGTTTTTGGTATAACTTTTGCTTTCGATAATTAAGATACCTACTTTTTATAGTTTAATAAAGTTGGGTTTGCTCTTTTTAAAAAAGAATATGATTGGCGCTTGTAGTTCAACAGAGTAGGATTCACTTACTCTTATTGGTCCACAAGTGTTATGTTTCCTGGTTTCAATTTATTGACTGTAGAGTAAAGTATGGCAAAGAGTAGCACTTTGTCTGCCCCACCTGTGCTAATCTAACTCCAATAGATTATGTCACGTATTATTGTTATTATTAATGTGTTTCACCCTAATTTTTTTTCAATTTCTCTTCCTCCCAAAAATGATTTGTGTAAAATTTGTTCTAGGCATGATAAAGTGTAATTAAGGTCAAATTAAACTTAATTAAAGAGCACGTGATTGTAACTAATTGATATGACAAAATTCATTTGATAATTTTAGATAGAAAATTAACATAAGTAGATAAAGTGTTAATGATATAAAGATAGACTCTTTACAATATTTTAAATCATAGATAAGATAGATAAATTGAAATTATGACATATCACATGTGGATCAAGTTTATTTTTATTTTTTCTAGTCGTACTTTTTTTTTTTTTTTAATATGGTAGGTTAACTCTTGTCAATTTAAAAAGTGGATTCACTTTTCTCGATGATGAAATAGGATGACTAGTGCTTCTTAATAGAAAAAGAATGTGTATTGTTATTTTAATAAAGGTTAAATTACTCTTCAGCTTTCTTTAATTTCTCTAATTTCACTCAATTTTTGATTAAGTCTTTATAGTTAAAAATTTTTGAATTGATCCTTATTTTTAATTGGATACTTCTGTCATTTTCCTATTAAATTCCTTTAACAACATGCATGAACAACTCTCTTTTAATGTGATTTATCAATTGTTGAGATAGAATTTTTATGCAATTTCTATTTGTATTTAAATGAAAAATATTTTAAAGAAAATTATGACATTTTATAAAATTATTTTGTTTTCAAAGGCCCACATATCTCTCACTCTATAAGTCACTGATAGATCTTGGTTTAAGTGGGCTAATTGTTAACAAGCGTTAATTGTTAACAAAATGTAATTGGACAATGACAACAAGTATCCAATTAGAAACGAAAAATAAGTATATGGATTCACTTCAAAACTTACAAGGAGAAAGGAGCAATAGAGTAATTTAACGTCTAATAGACTAGTGATTTTTGTAATAAGTCAATAAAATAAGGTTCACTGCCATACTTAATTTTAGCTCGATTACTGATAATTAACCAGCAATCACTGCTATTTTGTAGGTGCCAAGAGATTAATTGGTAGGAGATTTAGTGAATCGATTGTTCAGGACGATATGAAGCTTTGGCTATTTAAGGTTGCTGCTGGTGTTGGTGACAAACCCATGATTGTTGTTAATTTCAAGGGTGAAGAAAAGCAATTTGCTGCTGAGGAAATCTCCTCTATGGTCCTAATGAAGATGCGTGAGATTGCAGAGGCTTTCCTTGGCTCCACTGTGAAAAATGCAGTTATCACTGTGCCAGCTTATTTCAATGATTCTCAGCGTCAAGCTACTAAAGATGCTGGTGTTATTGCTGGACTCAATGTTATGCGGATAATCAATGAACCAACTGCTGCAGCTATTGCTTATGGGCTTGACAAAAATGGTACTGGTGTTGGTAAGAAAAATGTTCTGATCTTTGATCTCGGTGGCGGTACTTTTGATGTTTCTCTCCTCACCATTGATCGAGGCACTTTTAAAGTTAAGGCAATTGCTGGAGATACTCACCTTGGAGGAGAGGACTTTGATAACAGAATGGTGAATCATTTTGTGGGCGAGTTTAAAAGGAAGGAAAGGAAAGATATTAGTAGAAACCCAAAAGCCCTTAGGAGGTTGAGAACTGCTTGTGAGAGGGCAAAGAGGACGCTCTCATCGAATATTGAAACCTCCATTGATATAGAATGTTTGCACGAAGGAACTGACTTTTATGCTACCATTACCCGTGCTAAGTTTGAGGGACTCAATATGGACCTCTTTACCAAGTGTATGGAGATCGTGAAGGGCTGCCTTAATGATGCTAAGATGCACAAGACCAGTGTTCATGATGTCGTCATCGTTGGTGGCTCGACTAGGATTCCCAAGGTGCAGCAGCTATTACAGGAATTCTTCAATGGCAAGGAGCTATCCAAGAACATCCACCCTGATGAGGCTGTTGCTTGCGGTGCTGCTATTCAAGCTGCAATGCTGAGTGGTCAAGGCAATGAGAAGGTTCAGAACTTGCTGCTGTCCCTTGGGGTAGCATTGAGAGGCGATCTCATGAGTGTAGTAATTCCAAGGAATACGACCATTCCTGCTAGAAATGGAAGGAGATACACCACATGTTATGACAACCAAACATCTGTCTCCTTTCCAGTTTATGAGGGTGAGAGAAAAAGGGCCACCGAGAACAACTATCTAGGTAATTTTGTGCTTTCAGGCATTCCTCCGGCTCCCCGGCATGTTCCCAACATCAATGTTTGCTTTGAAATTGATGCTAATGGTATCTTAAATGTCTCTGCTGAGGAAACAACCACTTGGAGGAAGAACCAGATCACCATAACCAACGACAGACATAGGCTTTCAAAAGAAGAAATTGAGAGGATGATTCGCGAAGCAGAGATATTCAAGGCTGAAGATAAAGATTACAAGAAGAGGGTTCTAGCAAAGAATGCTTTGGAGGATTATGCTTACGCGCTGAGAAAGGCTGTAGAAGATCAGGGGATTAGTTCCGTGCTTTCCTCAGCTGAAAAGAAGAAGATTGAGGATGCAATAGATGATGCTACACAATGGGTTGATGGCAACCAGCTTGGACAATTATACGAGTTTGAGTATAATACAAAGAAGCTCAGAAGCATCTGCAATCCCATTATAGTCAAAATGTGCAATCGTTTGGCTCGCACTGGCAGCTATATCAATAGTAAAAGTTTTGCCAAGTTGCTAAAATTGGCAAATTTGCCTTAGGGTTGCAACAAATTTCAACAATATCAGGTGATATTTTTGTGGTGCTTAAGATTTGCTATACTGGATGGGTTCTCCTTTTGGTTCTTTTTCTCTTTTGCTATGAACCTAATCATATGTACATGTTATTAATGAAGAATATGAGTCGGGGATGGGTTCTTCTCCTTTTGGTTCTTTTTCTCTTTTGCCATGAACCTAATCATATGTACATGTTATTAATGAAGAATGTGAGTATGCCACTCACTTCTTTGGTCATTGCAAGTTCACAGAGCCTATGTGTTTATACCAACATATTTTTACTTTATGCTTGTAAGGCAATATGTGTGTGTGTGTGTGTGTGTGTGAGAGAGAGAGAGAGAGAGAGAGAGAGAGAGAGTTTCCATCATAAAGCAATTTGAACCAGATTTGGACATGATTTTGCAGGCACCTTTTTCACAGGGGCATATTGTGTAATGCAATTTCTCCTGGGGAGGTACAAAGACGGTGTGTGTTTGAAAAGTTTAGTTCAGTATCTGAAAAACTGAATATTAAATTAAGTAGAGTTTACTGAATTTATTCAACGACAATTAATTTGCTGAACAGATTCTGTAAGTACTACTATTTTAATAATTTTGTTGGACAAATATGGCTAACATTATTTCATTTTTTTAGGATAATAATTTGATATATTTTATATTTCACATTATTAAGCATCTAGTGTATAGAATTTGTAAAATTGTGATAAAGAATAATATTAACATTTGTACAAAATTTTATTATTTTAGGATAAAAATCTTAAATTATTAATTAAATTTAGTGTTTAAAGTAAGAGATTATATAAACATTATAAATTTAGTAGTTAAAAGATTTACATTTAAAATTTAATACTTATTTTCAATGCTTTAGCAAGTTTTTATGTTATCAATCATATCCAATGACAGAAGCTGCTGATATACATGATAATAAGAGAGTTCTGACTTCTTTATATCATTCTTCTATGCAGAAATCATAACACCTGTTAACCTTTGGTGAGAAGTCCCTCTTTGAAAGACTTGCTACAAGAAAACCTATGTTGAAGGAATAGTTTTACTCTTTAATCATTTTTGGAATTGCACAAGTGACTATCATGTGCGCAAACGTAAAACTGGTTGTTTTACAATATGTGTTCGTGAAATTCTGAATGGTTAGGGTGGAAATTGCATTTCGAATTTTAGCTATTGTTATAATTAACTTGACCTGAATTTATGAATAAATTGACTAACTAACCTTGTATCATCCAAGTGATTTAATGTCACTTGAAAAGATTATCTTAAAGAAGATTGAACGAATAGATAGATTGTCCAAAGACGATCGACCTTAGATGATCGGACATGAATAATTGATCAATATTATTTACTTCTACATGATAGTTTCTCATTGAAATCCAATCACATCATATATATTTCATGATGAAAATTTCGTCACTTAAATCCAGAATTAGATTAAATGAGGGCTTATTCTACAATATAAATAAATGATAACCCTAACTCTTTAGATACATTTTACACATTATTATATGAATAATTGGTCAATATTGTTTACTTTTATGTGATAGTCTTTTATTGAAATCCAATCATGTTATATATATATTTTATGATGAGAATTTCATCACTGAGACTTAGAATCATGTCAAATGAGAGCTTATTTTACAATATTAATAAATGATAACCCTAACTCTTTAGATACATTTTACATACTATTACTATTCTAAGGAAATTATTTCATGGTAATCATCCGTGTAGTTTCATAACTACATCTGAACATCTCCATGTTCATATCTAACAAAGATTACGAAAGTTGATAGGTTAATTACTTTATGACTTTATCAACATTTGGTATAGTAGCTGGTCTTGAATTTGTTTAATGTGAAATCACTCATGATTTACATTATTGCCGATATGTTTGCCTTCCATGAATATTTCTCACCTTTTTTTATCTCACCTAGGAAGTTGGTTCATTTGCAAATACACGAACACAAATTTCTTCTAAAGGCAAATATATCAAAACCTGATAGGAAAGAAAAGACTAACATTTGGAGGGAAATAAACTTTTTCTGTCATTAAACATGCTCCTTGCCATTCTTTTGGTTCCATTGTCTTTAAGAACTTCAAAACACTTTAGACTAACCCATTTAACTTTCAACATCTATTTATTGCATAAATTTACAAAATAGAACCCACTTCAATATCACATGCCAATTTTCCACCAAAATTGGATCCTCTTTACCACAAAAATAAATCAAATTGACCAATAAAAAATTCAAGGATTAATGATTTTATTTTTGAAGTAACTCTGCTCTTCAAAATCATTAAATTATATTTAAAATTTAAAATTTGGAAGCTATTCTTCTACTATGAACATCAATCATCTTAAGCTCCTTAATATATTAATGCTTGCATTTGCAATGATTTATCTCTCTCTGCTCTCCTGAGTTTCTCCTACATTAGTACACATCTTGTTTTCATATTTTTTTCCGCATATTTATGTAACAGTAATGTAATTGTATCATGATCGCAATAACTTTGAAGTCCATGGATAGAATTATTTCCTTCTCTGCATAATATGATTAAATTTTAACCATAATTTTGTGAGAACAAAAGTAACCAAGAGGAATTTAATTGGGTTTTGCAAGCAACTATCGTGTGCAAGTGTAAAACTGGTTGTTTTACTACTTGCATAGCCAATGATATATCTCTAATGGTGTTAAAAATTATTTTAAAAATTAAATTAATAAATATAATAAAAACAATTTAACTAATAAATAGACTTATATAAATTACTATAATTAAATGTGTACATTCTTATTTTAATTCACATATATATATATATTAAATTTTATTTTATTTTAGACTACTTCCTGTTAAATTTTAAATTTTATTTGCGTGAGTAATTGCATATAATACTTATGTATAGCTAATTTGTGTTTTTTCATCAATAAATTTTTTTAATTTTTTTTTACTATTATATATATATATATATATATATTCTTATTATTATTGTAAAAGCCATAATACTCACCTCATCCAAATGCATTATGTAGGAAGGGTTTTCAACTTGTCAAGAGAAAGCATTTGAATCATATTGATTTCTAATTTAATTTTTATTAATTTTATTGATATTAAATTGGTAATTTATTTTTTTAATTTTTCAAATATAAAATAATATTTTTATTTCTATTTTTTTTAATATTTAAATTATTTATTTATTTAAATAATATAATTTTAATATCCATTTTAATATTATTAAAATGATCTTCAACTTAAAATTTAGTAATATTTAAATATTTAATATTAGAAATAAAAGTTAAAAATATTTTAATATTTCAGTGAGTTACATAATTCACAATGTAAATAATTTTAATAATATATCATCTAATTTTTAAATTGTAAACTACCATAATAAATACTATATATCCTCATTCTTTATGAAAATTATTTATTTAGAAAATCTTTAATAATATTATTTACAACTAATTTTCATTATAAATTTATTAATGAATTTCAATTTGAAGTATTTATATGTGTATTAAATAATTTATATTTAAGTAAAAAGTTATATTTATATAAAAATAAAATATTTATCAACACATAATTAATAATATCTAATTATGATTTGATAGATAATATTTATATAAAAAATTTTACTTTTTAAATTTTCATATTTTCTTAAATATCAAATACTAAATTTGATATTTCAATTTTTTTTTTAAAAAAATGTTTATCATTTTTAAGCACTTATTATAATTTTAATTTAAAATATTTTTGAAATTTTATAACAAAATATTTCTGAAATATACATTTTTTAAATAAAATTTTATATATAAAATTCACCCGAGGATTAATATATTAAGAAAATATATTTGAAAAGATAAAACAATTCAAATAATAAGTTTAGTTAATTTGAAATATTAATGTAACAACTATATCAAATTAAAACAAATATAATATTTCTTTACAATTAATTTAAATATAATTATATCAATTATATAATCATTTAATACATAAAAATATAATGATGATTTATATATATTTGAATACATTATAATTTATATTATAAATTATTATAAAATTAATTAAAGCCATGCATCATATGGATACAAGCTAACGCACAAAGGAAATAAGGTAATTCAATTATGATTCAGCTTTTTAAGGTGTTGTAGAACAAAATGATATTTTTTAAAGTATAAATCATTGTAAAATAACATTTAAAATTGTTTAAAGTATATTTACATTATTAAGCATGACAAGAAAATATATTCATTCAATATATCCGCACAGTCGAAATAAGGTGATTCAATTATGATTCAGCTTTTTAAGGTGTTGTAGAACAAAATGATATTTTTAACATTTAAAATTATTTAAAGTATATTTACGTTATTAAGCATGACAAGAAAATATATTCATTCAAGTTTAAAAGCATAAGACTTAAATTTGAATTACAGCTAAATCATTTCAATATACTAAATTATAATAAATTAAAATTATTATAAAGATCAATACAAAATATATAACTTGATAAGATATATACGGATGAATAATTGATTTTTTAAATTATATATTTTTACTCAGTTGGTAAGATTTATATAAATTGTAACACCCGAAAAATTAAGAAAAAAAAAAATTTGAAATAAAATTTTGAAATTTGAAAGGACTAAAATGAAGTTTCGATAGGGACTAAATTGAAAGGTTCAGTTTTGGGTGGGGCAGTTTCTGAAATAAGGCAAAATGCTGGGGGCCAAAGTGCAAATTCGACTGGTGACTGACCCAGCCGGTTGCAGGTGATTTGGGGGCTGATATTTTGCCCCCTTTCTGGAAATTTCAGGAGGCAATCCCGCGAGCCCCGGCCCCTTCCTCTCTCCGTCTTATCTTCTTCTCCATCACTCGGCTCCTCTCCGGCGCGGTGCAGGCTGACTTCCGATGTTCTGTCGTCCTCCCATAGCTGGTCCGGCCTATTAAGAGCCGACAACTTTCTCCAGTCTCATTTCTTCGACAGCCGAAGCATGATTCGGCATGGCGGATGCCTTGTTCCGTCGGAAATGGGAGCTCCGACATAGCAACCTTGTTCGGTCAGCCTTGGTTGTCCCTGAGCCCCTTCTCCGATGTTCCTTTAGGCTGGCAAAGAGGATCTTAGTAACTCAGTTTCTTCTTCCTTCTCTGTGGACGGCTGGTTTGGCCAGCTTGGTTTCTGGGTCGTCGGTGGCCCTCCCGCCGGTGACGAGCTGGGGGTAGACTCCTTGAGACCCGATGAGTAAGCCTAGATCATCGGATTTATTTTCTAATAACTCCATAGTTGATTTCTCAAGATATCTATGTTAAAGGCTTTGAATAGTATAGTTTGTTCAGTAGCCTCCACAGGTTCACCGGTAGCATACCAGCTCTGGTCGAGTTGGGTACTAATACTTTAGACCCTAGTGAATAATCGTAGAATAAAAGATTTATTTTCTAGTAATTGGTTTGATAGTTGTCAAGATATCTGTGTGTATGTGTAAATATGAGTATTTATGAATAGTTAATGAGTCTGAAATATTTTACTGCAAAATTATTACTGAAATACTTCTGAATAAT
>JANHAO010004460.1:0-24185 GCA_026873985.1 Saraca asoca | reverse complement strand
TCTTTCCTTTTTCCTCTCTATTTTTATTGTAATATCTGACTTAAATGGATCCATTTGATTTAGATATTGATATAGTTATTGAGATTTTATTAATCACTTGTAGAAGAGGATAGGAAAACTAAGTAATGCATTGAGATTTTGATGGATTACTTGTGGCTGAGTTTTGCATGAAAGTCATTAATCATTTCAGAGGTCCTCATTATGATTATCAACAATTGAATGAATATATAGTGATCAAGGATGCATTGATCTCAAGTTGATTCCCTTAGCTGGTTGCTTGTTATTTGTAGTTTTAGTTCCTATTTTGTATGTTTTCTATTAGTGTACTTGTAGTTTAGTTTCTGCCAACCCCTTTTTTATTTCCAACTCCTAATTTGATTGATATCATCCATAAATGATCTTTGGGTTCGACCTGATGTTGCCCTATGCTACAAGTAGAGTAGTGTAATCCAGTTTTATAAATTTCTAATTTGATTGGCCGCGACAACGGAACAATCAAAAAGCTTGTGAACAAATTCATTACCAATATGCATGGAAATCTTATGAGTCATACATAATAGAATCACTTTGATTCAAAGTCAAAGGAAAAGTTAGAATGCAAAATTCTTTGAATTCAAGAGTTGAATTAAGTGAACATCTTGGAAATTTGAAATGATTAATTAAGTGCTTTCATATAATTAGATGTGTTAATTAATCAAAGATTTAATAATTCTAATGGAGTTTAAAATTATTAAATTATAGTGCATTTCCATTGTTGATATATAGATGTTCAAGAATATTTATATTACTATTAGAGGTGATCTTGAGTAGAGGAATGGTTCCCTCTTACAAATTGTTTTAAATTAATTAAAATAATTAGAAAATGATTATATAAGCGAGTTTATGAGTATGGACTTATAGAAAAATATTTAGGCTTGATGGAAGCAAAAGAGAGCATTAGGTTAAGGAGTGTGGACTCCTTTGGCATAAGTGGTTGCACTGCCCCAACAAGGAGTAGCCCTAGCTTATGTGTTGCCCTTATTGCTTCCTCATTCTTGCTTGTTCTCTAAACTAAGAGAAGTTAAAATAAAATCAAGAAAGAACAATTCTACCCTAGCACATATGTTGTGCACCAACTCTCTTTGTGATTTCACTTTTCATCTCCTCTTTGCATTCAAACACCAACCCTACCCTAGTGAATTGTGATTCCTTAAAAAGCTAGCACCTTTTAAGCTAAGTGGTTGAATTTCCTATTCTACAAGTAACGTGAACTTGTTAGAAGCTTTGGATCAAATTGGTTTATGTGGATCATTATTAGTGTTAGAGATCAAATCCAAATGAGTTATCTAAGGATAATCTTAGAGACTTGATCATATGGCTAACTGGAGAGTTCATGGAATTGGTTCAAGATCAATTTGAGATTGACTGAGGATTCTAAGAAATACTTTTGAGAAAGTATAATTTAAACTGCTAAGTTGAAATTTACCTCACTTATGAATTATTTCGTAAACAACATGAACTAGGATTGAGAAAATTTTAAAATTTTCATTGTGCATGCTTGATGCATGTGATTGATATTTTTGATAGGCTTAGATTTAATTTTCCCAATAGATAGTTTCACTTGTCTAAATGAGAAGAGTTTTCATTAAATGAAACTAAAGTGTGCCAATGGTAGTGGGTAAGACAAGATGGTTTTGCTTCTAAAAGATGTTTCGCTAGCAGTGCCTTAGGATCTAGTGTTGGAATTAAAGATTTTTTAATTAAAACAATGAATATATTGATGCAAATGCAACTCCAACAAAGCCAATTCTTTTGAGATATAGAGAAGACACTTCATGCAAATCAAAGGTAGATCAATGAAAGGATCAACACTCTTGAAGCAAATATGAATGTTGAGATCCGGGACCTCCATAGAAGATTAAACAACATGAAAGGTCATCTAAATGAGATCTAGCATGTTGTGCCACTTGATGAATAGATCTTGATGTTTGCTTCCTATTGTGGATATTCCTTGAATAAAGTGAAGAAGGTTAGCTAAAGCCCAGAGAATCGGGAGTCAAGGCAGAAAGGCTCAACCTAACTTGAAATAAGGTTACTGGGGGCCGTGTGACAAATCGCATGACACAAGCTCGCAAACCTTGATAACGGAAGCAGCAATGAGCTCTCCTCTGCATTGAGGGAAAAAACTAACGTTTGATAGATACAATCTAAGTACTCTACCAACCCATAAAACAACCCCTAAAGTTCGACAATGATTTGTCCAACATTTATTGCTTGGCGTCTAGCATTTATTGATTAGTACAAATGTAATTATAGTCTTGCATTGATAAATTATGATTTGTAACCCTCCCAGCATCAATAAATGGGACGAGATAACCACATTAGAGAGAAGAAAAAAGGAAAAACCTAGAAACTTTGCTAAAATATTCTCTCATGTATGTCTATATAGTAAGAAAATATTGAAAAAGCAAATACAATCACCATGGACGTAGGGGTCGTCTGGACTTTAGCCAGACCATGACAAAAATTTCTCTTTGATCTCTCTTCCCTTCCTTTGAATCTTCTTCTTTTTCATCATACTTTATGTAACCTGACAGCAGTTTGGTTCGCAAAACCTCTAGTTAACTGATTACCAAAATCGATCATCAATATTTTGGCACGTTTAGTGGGACCAAACTACTCTTGCATCTCTTATTGATCGAACACAATGGCAAAAGGAAAAGTGACCAAGAGCTCAGGTGTTACCACTGACCAACCAGGTGGTTATGAAGAATGGTAATGAGACATACCCAAAGAAGAATACCTAGTCCTAGCAAGTACTTCCTCTGCCTTCACAGAGGTTGGTGGCATGCAAGCCTTTTGTCAGCGCCAAGAAGCGCTCAAAAGTACGGTGAAAAGACTTACTGACGCAGTCGAGGCATTAACCCCGACGTATACCCAAAAAGCTCAAGAACAAGGCTGGGCTACCCCCATTATAGAAGTAGCCTAACAGTCGCAGGTAGAGATGCCAGTGCAAAGGTAACATCCAGCTGAGGGAGGAACCCAGAGAGCTAGTTTGGATCATTCCTTCAACTCGTAACCTGAAATGGAGGGATGGGGAGCTCATAAGATTAAGGAAAACCAGTGAGCTAAGACCTCGCACCACATCGAAAGCTCGAGGGCAAGGCATGATTATGGCAAAAGCCAGCGATCCAAGGTCCAAGATCAAATGATTGAAGAGCTAATGTAGGGGTACAAAAGTTAGAAAAATGCCCCTCAGCCCAAGACCAATCAGGTCGTTACGAGGAAAAGACTCCACTATCCAAAGAAATTGAAATAGAACCCCTCCCCTATCACTTCAAAGTCTCGACTCTCTTTGGCTTGTAGCATCAATAGCTGAAAAGAATGTCAGAACAAATTTGTCAACCAATACGGGCTCTTAAAAAGTAGCTTGCATCATCTTGCCACTTGGCAACGATCTTTCAAAGAAAGGATGAGTCATTGAAAAACTAAATTACCAGATTCTGATGTGAAATTAGCAACATAGAAAGTCTGTCTGATGATAGCATTTTAACGACAATCTTGATAAGACTATGCAAGGATGAAAATTTGTATGAGAGCATGTACAAGTCCCCAGTAAAGAACTTGAGAGAGTTCTACGAGTGAGCTGCGAAAGAAATTTGATAGGAAGAAACCTTCAGTTCAAAGGGATTTGGGTGGACGAATGAAGCTAATAGTTCAGTTCTTGTCAAGGACGGAAAAAGAAGTAATCGTAGCAAAGGTGGATTAGACCAAGTCAACAATATGGGTATTCAGCCTGTGAAGAGAGCTAAGACAGAACTGTCCAAGCCCCAAAGTTGTTATGACAACTACAGTATCCTATTTGACACCCCAGAGAGAATATACGTCATGGAAAAGCATAAAAAATTTTTTGGGTGACCTAGGCCCCTATTGACCCCCTTAAAGTATAGAGATCCAAATAGGTTCTATGCCTATCAGAATAATATTTGGCACACCACCTTCGAATGCAAATATCTTAAGGATGCAATCGAGGACCTCATTCGGAGAGGTCACCTAAAAGATTATATGGTACGATTAGCAAACCAACGATCCCCACAACACACGACATGACCTTCTCTGACGTTGAACAAGAACAAATGGCAGTGGTTAGGACCATTTACATGATCCACAGAGGATTGCACATTGTTGGGGCCTCACACAACTCACAAGAGTGATACATGTAGAATGTGAGTTATGTCTTATCAGTGAGTAGTGAATCTAACAGACCCAATCAAGAAAGCAAGAGTGACTTCCAAGTGTATCACTTTCATGGATGATGATGAATGGGGAATCCAATCCCCTCATAATGATGCCATAGTCATCAGGGCCAAAGTTGACAATGTTAAGGTGCAAAAAATTATGATAGATACAGGCAGCTCGATTAACGTCATGTACGAGAAATGTTTCAATCATATGGAATTGACTCGGAGTGACCTTGAATCTTCACCTGATCCTTTCTTTTGTTTCACTGGTAACATAGTATTTCCCATGGGATTAGCCAAGCTTCTCATCACTTTAGGGGATAAGGACCATTAATCAACCATCTTGGTAGATTTCTTGGTCATGGATTGTCCCTTGGCCTACAATATATTCTTAGGGTGACTATCGATGAATGATCTTGACCTAGACATGTCCCCCAGAATATTAACAGTTCGATTCCCAACCTCGAATGGGGCTAGATATGTATGAGGCCAATAGTACGTGACTCAATGGTGTTACGAGGATATTGTCAAGCTCGGGAAAAAAGGTAGAAGAGTGGATGCAACTCTCAATGAAGAGCTCCATGCCTTGAACTTGATCAAAATCAATCACGACCTCAACCCATGTGACTTGGAGATGGACAGGGAGACCAAACCAGTTGAAGAGCTTAAGGAGGTCGAAGTCGATGAGTTGGGTGGTCAGAAGCGTCTCAAGCTCAGGAAAAGCCTACCCTCTGATGTGAAAGACTAGTTGATGGAATTCCTCAAGGCAAATTTAGATGTCTTTACTTGGAGTCATGAGGATATACTGGGGATTGACCTAAAAATTACGTCGCATAAGCTGAATGTCGACCCTCATCACCAATCGATTAGGCAGAAAAGGAGACCTTTAACCACGGAACGATCCCGTACCCTGAAGGAAGAAGTAGATAAGCTGTTAGTGAACAAATTCATTTAGGAGGCTCATTGCCCAGTCTTGGTAGCCAACCCTATCTTGGTCAAACAGAAGGATGGAAAATGAAGAACATGTGTTGACTTCATAGATCTAAACAAAGCTTGTCTAAAAGATAGCTTCCCCATACCAAGGATCGACCAGCTCATTAACACAACATTCAGACACTGACTCCTCAGCTTTATGGACACATACTCTAAGTATAACCAAAAACCCATGGAGCCACAGGATGAAGAGCACACCTCGTTCATCACAGACTGAGGACTATACTGCTATAAAGTGATACCTTTTGAACTCAAAAACACCAAGGTGACCTATCAACGATTAGTTAATATGATGTTCAATAATCAAATCGGGAAGACTATAGAGGTCTATGTAGATGATATGATCGTGAAGTCCAGATAGGTCTTGGGTCATGTAAGTGACCTGGATGAAATGTTCTAGATCCTACAAAAATATTGGATGAACTTAAATCCTCTCAAATGTGCATTTGGAGTGGCTTCAGGAAAGTTTCTCAGGTTCATGGTGAATGATAGAGGCACAGAGGCAAACCCTAAGAATCAAAGCACTCATTGACATGAGGTCACCAAGTGAAGTTAAAGATGTCCAGAGCTTAACTAGCTAAATTGCGACCTTCAGTAGATTCATTTGAAAAGCAACGGACAAATGCTTTCCATTCTTTAAAGCCTTGACGAAAGCAAGGAGCTTTGAATGGATAGAGGAATGTGAAGCCACCTTCGTATGCCTAAAAGAATATATGGGTCGAGCCCCACTCCCGTCTAAAACATGGGAAGCTGACACACCGATCCTTTATTTAGGATTGTCTTAGCATGCCATTAGCTCGGCCCTTATCTATGAGGAGAATGGAGTGCAATTCCCAATTTACCATGTGAGCAAAAGGTTGGTAAATGCCGAGGAAAACTATACTCCTATAGAGAAGCTAGTTTATGGCCTTGTTGTTGCATGTAGAAAATTGTGACCCTACTTCTAGGCCCATTCCATTGAAGTTCCAACCCGATATCCTTTGAAATAGACCCTCCAAAAGGTGGATGCTTTAGGTTGCATGCTTAAGTGGGCGATTGAGCTCGCCCAATTTGAAATTCACTACAAATCAAAGTTGGCAATTAAGGGGCAAGCCTTGGCTAACTTCATAGCTAAATTCACCAAACTTGTGGGGAAAGAGGCAAAAATCTCGAAAGAACTATGGTGAGAACTTTACATAGACGGGTCCTCATGCCAGCATAAGGCAGGAGTAGGGGTCTTATTAATTAGCCCAGAAGGACATAAAATCCTTTTTGCCTTGAGGCTCAAATTTTGGGCTACCAATAATGAAGCAGAATATGAGGTGCTCATCATAGGACTTCATATCGTAAAAGAGGTGCGAGCTGAAAACCTAAAGGTCTTTAGTGATTCTTAATTCATCATTTGTCATGTAAAAGGGGAATACCAAGCAAAGGGACCGAAGATGGCTATTTATCTATAAAAAGTCCAAGAATTACTCCACAAATTTCAAAAATACGAAATCAACCAAGTCCTTCAAGCTCAGAACATGCACATGGACGTATTGGCCCGAATGGCCGCGGTAAGGGGCACGAATTTTTCGAGCACAATACTAGTGGAAGTGCTTCCATTTCCTAGCATCAAGCAGAAAGACATCGTAATATTGACCACCACGGCACATGACTCATGGATGAACCCCATCTTAAAATATCTACAGCATGGTGAACTTTCAGAAGACAAGTTAGAAGCGTGTCACATACGGTTTCGAGTTGCTAAGTATTGTATTATAGATGACATGCTCCACCAGAGGGGCCTTTCGGCCCCCTCCTCTGATGCATCAATAGCCTCGATTATGATCTTATCCTGAAAGAAATACATGCCAGACACTATGTAAACCATGCTGAGGGGCTGTCACTGGCTCAGATGGCCCTCCAACAAGGTTTCTTTTGGCCAAACATGAAACAGGATGCAATCTACCTTATCAGGAGGTGTGACAAATACCAAAGATTCGCCACGATTCCCCAAGCTCCCCTAGCCTGCCTCCGACAAAAGATCAGCCCTTGGCCTTTCATGACATGGGGGATTGATTTGATAGGATCCCTTCCCACAAGTCACAAAAATTGTAAGTATGCTGTAGTAGTGGTAGATTACTTCACTAAATAGGTAGAAGCGAAAGAGTTGACCTAGATTTCTTCTTCACAAATCGAGAAATTTGGTTGGAGCAACATTATCTGCCATTTCAGCATCCCCTAGCAAATAGTGTCTGATAATGGGATTCAATTCACAAGTGAGCAGTTCATCCAATTCTGCGATGACCTTGGAATCCTAAAAAGTTTTTCGTCTATAGACCACCATCAGACCAATGGGCAAGTGGAGGCAGTGAATAAAATCATTAAGCAAATCTTGAAGAAGAAGCTGGAAGAAAGAAAGAGGGCATGGGTAGATGAATTACCAAAAGTGCTATGGGCTTATCGCACCACAGCTTGCAGCATCATAGGAGAAACCCCTTTCTCGATAGTCTACGGAACTAAAGCAATGGTGCTAGTAGAATTTGAGGTGACCTCACACTAGAGAGCTACTTTCAACGCTGAGGAAAATGACTAACTATTCGTTGTGAGTCTTGACCTCATTGAATAAAAAAGAGACGGAGCACGTTTGAGAATCGTGACCTACCAACAAAGTGTTGCATGATACTTTGATCGAAAAGTATAAGCTCGGAGCTCCAAACTAGGTGACCTTGTCCTACACCTCGTTCAGCCAAGAGGCTGTAATCCCAGGGAAGGAACACTGGGTCCTAATTGGGAAGGTCCATACATTGTAAAAGAAAGATTAAAGACTGGAGGATACTGCCTTGCTAACATCAAAGGGGCAGAATTCCCTGAAACTTGGAACACAGAACATCTCTGACCTTATTATCAGTAGAGCAAATTTTGGCTCTATTAATTTGTAGCTATTCATGGAAGTTTTGAATTAAAGAAACCTCATTTCAATTTAGCACGCTCCTCAATATTGTTCTAAAAAGGTTTGTTATTATTTTAGATCGAGAGACAATGACTATGTTCTATGAAGATAGAGCACTAATGGTATTACGAGCTCGAACCTTGCATTCCGCAATTCAATATAACCTACGGGGGTATATGTAGGTCGCTAGTCAAAAAAAAAAGGAGAGAGAGAGAAGGAGAAGATTTTTGCAGGACTGAAAGTCATGATAAAGATGTCTCAGTTACAAATTAAGGAAGCACAAAAACAACACGAAAAATAAAAATTATCAAGGTGCTACACTAGGAGATGCCTTTAAGCCAAGAGGACCCTAGGCTCCTAGGGGGCTCGAGAGCGTTGTGAGTGGATTCTCTGTGATTTGTCCCTCGAGCCTCTCTACGGTTATCTCCCCAACAAGTGAAGTAATTTCAGCCTGCGTCGCATTCTCACTAAGAGGACCATCCATGACCTCAGCACCTAGAGAAGGAGCTGTCTTAGTGCCTTTAATGAAACCCTGATGATATCCATGATTTCCCTACCAAAGAAGGAAAAATTGAGGTCTGGATGATTTAACCATAGGGTATACATGAAACTGTCGTTAGTATGAGCAATCGCAGCCTCCTGATCCTGATCAACCATAACAGAAGTCTCCTCTTTCACTTTGGTAGCCTCTGCTTCAACACATTTAGCCCTCTCTTTAGCTTGCTTCGAAGCCTCCTCAGCTCACTTATCCGCCTCCTCAGCCTGCTCCGTTCTTTCCACAGCATGGTCTATCCTCTCTTGGGTAGCATCAAGTTGCTTTTGGATACTCTTGACCCTTTGAGTTAGAGAGAATATGTCCTCTCTACTCTTTAGAAGCTCATCATGGGCTCCATGCAACTTTAAAGCAAAATCGGCTATCTCATGAGCAAAGGACTCTTCAACCCTTTTTACTATGGCATTGGCTCCTTGTAGTTGGGTTTCAGCATTTTCCAACTTCTTTGTCAGCTCTGTCACCTCATTGGTGGCCGCAACAAGGCTAGCCTTGAGTTGATGCTTCTCCCCTTCCTAGCTCAGATACTCATTCCTCTACTTAATAGCCTCCAAGCCCCCTTAGAGAAAATGATAAGAGGTCAGAACGCAAGTAAAAACCAGAAAGGATGAGAAAAGAATGAAACTAACCAATAAGTAATGGCTAGCCCAGACCTCCATCAGAAGGCTGCCTCGAATCCTATCATCCTCCAAAGATGCAATGCTAGCCCCCAAAATTTGGCCCACATTATCATGGATAATATTGTAAAGGGCCAATGACTTGGCCCCCAATTCTTCGGTCAGATGTTCCAAAACGCCCTCGAGTTGTGCCGACGGACCAGTAGCGAGCTCCATTCCTTTGTCAACCCTTTGCCTTTTTGAGGAAGCTCCAGTGGAAGTCTCATCTCTATGTCATAAAGACCTCACCATCTCTTTCTTGACCTCGATCAATCTACACTATGAAGCAAAAGTCGGGGGGAGCAAAGTCTCCTCCGCTATTGACAGACAAAAAGGGAGGCCAGACTGAGTCAGAGTAGGAGCAGTCATGAAAGAAGAAGGCAGGTGGCCTAAGCAGGCTTCAAAGTGGCCATAGAGGAGGTAGGACGTTCTATGTGAGTGAAAGCAAAAGAAGCGACCTGTTTAGGCCTCGAAGGAGGCTCAACAAGGTTAACTTGACCCATGATAGCCCATTCACTAAAATCAACTAGGAAAATTTTTCTCGATCTGCGAACCCCAATATCACGTGAATTGTTAATGAGTTCGGCACCAAGATCAAGAGAAAGCCCATAAGCTTGCAAAAGCTCCTCGTTGAACCTTGAAGTGTTGGGAAATCATTGAAAATTGAAAGTTGATCCAGAGCCTCGATCTCTACCACACTTAAACTCCAGTTTCTCCTTTCAAACTCCATCTACAGGATGCATAGCAAAACGTTAGGCTCAAATGAAAATAAGGCAATGGAAAGATGGTATCCTCTTTAACTTGCTCACCCAGATTCAATACAAATGAAAGGTTCTGAAGAAGACACAGGGATGAGTAGGACACATAAAACCAACGTGTCTTATATGGATCTGCATTAGATTTCCCTCAAGCATCTCCTTGAGGCAATGCTTTCTTATACTTTGAGGGATGAGGTGAAAGGTAATAATAACCCTCCTACCTCCCAACGCCCTTAATGCTATAGAGAAAGCAAAGAATCCTTGCGCTAGGGGGACAGAGACTATTCTGAAGATGGATCAACGCAAGAGAAGTTAAAGAAGAATACGCGTTAGGGGTCTATTGGGCTGGTGCAAGTCCCAGATAATTCAGGAAATCAATTATGTATGGAGGGACTGGGAACTGGAAGCCTGTGTTGAGATGGTGGATGCTAATAGCCATAAACCTCTAGGGAGGGTATGCAACATGATCGTCATGGGATGGTACCATCACATAGTAGCCTTTCGGAAAGAAATATGCCTCCGTCATTTGCCTAATTTCCTTGGGTTTGACACTAGAAGGGAAATGCTTGAAAGGAAAAATAACTCTGGACCCCTCCGGCCTAGCACGAGCCACAAACCCATTTGCGACCTCGCTACTTTGGGAGATCACATCCCTAGCAGCACGAGACGTTCCCTCACTCCCCTCGGACTCAGAATTCTCACAGACTATTAGGTGGTGATGACGTATATGGGGTTGAGACATCTGCAGGAGAAAGGAAGGAAAAATAATCAAGCTGTAGGACAAAGCGGGCCACTAATCTAGAAATGATTCAACCTAAGAGGGAAATGGCTACTGCCCCAGACCACCTAGATCCATGGAATGTAAGAGATTCCACCACCACCTAAGGTCCTAACTGCTACATGTAGAATAGATAAAACTTGCCCACGTCCCAATTTTCCATCAACCACAAGCACACTTACAAAGATTCTAAGAGCAAAAATACAAAATGCTAGAAACAGGAATAGAAACTCACCATGTTGAACCAGGAAGCAGTCTGAAAAATGGACAAGGGTGGAGAACTAACAACCGAAGGCCTGACTTGACAAAGCCAGAGCGTTAAAATAAGGCTAAGACTAGAGAGAAGTGGAGGATAATCCTTGGGACAGAGAAAAGGCAGAGTAAAAAAGCATAAGATTACAACAAATGAAAAAGGGGAAGGACTTTCCTAGTTTTATTTCTAAAGAATCAAACCGTCAGATTCAGAAACCCCTCAAATAACCCATGATCTAATAGACCAGCACATATAAGCATTTAAAACTGAAGCATGTACACTGAACATAATAATCATTACGCCGGCTACAGAATTAAAGTGACACGCATGCAACAAACGCTTCAAACCCCCCACAAATGGTGAACGGTACAGAAGAGAACTATGCATCTAGCCCCTACGCGATCCATTGCTTGAGGCTGCTGTACTATCCCAAGTAAGAATGAAGACGCCTCATGGCTCTCATCAATCTAGCTTGGGCTCACCTGGTGATAAATGCACTAAGCCTCTAGAGCTTCCAATCCAGCTCGGGCTCCCAATCTAGCTCGGACATATATGGTGCTAAATGCACTAAGCCTCCAGAGCTCTCAATTCTAGCCCAGGCACACCTGGTACTAAATGCACTAAGCCTCCAGAGCTCCTAATCTAGCACGGGCACACCTAGTGCTAAACGCACTAAGTCTCTAGAGCTCCCAATCCAGCTTGGGCACACCTGGTGCTAAATGCACAAAGCCTCTAGAGCTCTCAATCCAACTCAGGCACACCTGGTGCTAAACACACTAAGCCTCTAGAGCTCCCAATCCAACTCAGGCACACCTGGTGCTAAACGCACTAAGCCTCTAGAGCTCCCAATCCTACTCAAGCACACCTGATGCTAAATGCACTAAGCCTCCAAAGCTCACAATCTAACTTAGGCACATTGGGTGCTAAACGCACTAAGCCTCCAGAGCTCCCAATCCTGCTCAAGCACACCAAGTGCTACATGCGCTAAGCCTCCAGAGCTCACCTCATTTTTATGTCGGGTGCACTCAATCGCCTTATTGGAATAGCAAACTACCCTTGCAACTTCACTGAGCTCTACCACATCAAAAGGGTCCTCGCTTTGCCAAGCCATGAGCATGTAGAATTGTTCATGGAGTCAATGAAATCAAAGTACAACTTATACGCCAATCAGTTGACATCGCTAGCTATCCGTAATCCTTATACAAGATATGCAGCCTATCATTGGGCAAGTCATGTCACGAGCTGAGATCACATCTCTGGGAAGCAAATTTACAATTCCCAGCTCACAAAGCGAACTATGAGTTAGGGGGCTAATGTTGTGGATATTTCTCGCATGAAGCGAAGAAGGTTAGCCGAAGCCTAGAGAATCGGGAGTCAAGGCAGAAAGGCACAACCTAACTTGAAATAAGGCCGTTGAGGGCCGTGTGACAGATTGCATGATGCAAGCTTGCAGACCTTAATCAATGGAAGCAGCTGCAAGCTCTTCTGCATCGAGGGAAATAGCTAATGTTTGACAGATACAGTCTAAATACTTTACTAACCCGCAAAACAGCCCTCAAAGTCCGACAATGATTTGCCTAGCATTTATTAATTGACGTCTAGCATTTAATGATTAGTATAGATGTAATTATAGTCTTGCATTGATAAATTATGATTTGTAACCTTCCCAACATATATAAATGGGATGGGAGAACCACATTAGAGAGAAGAAAAAAGGAAAAATATAGAAACTTTGCTGGAATATTCTCTCATATATGTCTGTATAGCAAGAAAATATTGAAGAAGCAAATATAATCACTGTGGACATAGGGGTTGTCTAGACTTTGGCCAAACTATAATAAAAATTTCTCTTTGATCTCTGTTCCCTTCCTTTGAATCTTCTTCTTTTCCGTCATACTTTACGCAACCTAACATCAATTTGGTTCTCAGAATCTCTGATTGATTGATTACCAAAATCGACCGTCAACACTTCCCTTAGCCCCATTATCTCGTTAAGAATTATGTTTTACTTGAATTGATTATATTTTACTCTGATGACATTTCTGGATTTTTTAATATATTCTTGATTTCTAATTATCTTATTGGTCTTTAAATCCTTTTTTGATATGCAAAAATAGGGGAGAATTAAATTAATTGTTTTGGAGAATTTTTGCATGGTTTAGAGTTATGCTTAGTTCTAAATTATTTATGCATGTTTTAAGGAAGAATTTCTAAATTTAAGGGGAGCTTATTGTGCTTAAATATGTTATTGTTTGTTGATTGATTCATCTCTAACCTTAAAATTGTTTGTTATCATAAAAAATAGGGAGATTGTTGACCTTAGCCCCTTTCTCAAAATGAGTTAATTTGTGTTTTGATGACAATGAATGATTTTGGATGAACTTATTTCATTTATTTTTAGTGAGTGTGGTGGGTGTGCGTGTGCCCGTAGAAGGGAAACTAGGGGTCTTTGGGGATTAGTCTGGCCACACTCATAACGATCATGTGAAGGATAAGGTCAATGCACAGGTATAAAACATTATTGCAGAAAAAACATCAATATGGATATAAAACATATTTTATAAGTCTTATTAATTTAAACACAATATATTTTAAATTATCATTAAAGTTTTGATTTAATTCAATGTATATTTATATTCTGAAAATTTGGTCAATTACATGTAATATTGAAATTTTTTAAGAGATGTGATGTTGGGAAAATATTTGTGCCACTCTTTATTTATTTTTTAAGAGATGTGATGTTGAAATTTATATGAAATATAATTCAAAGATGTTGAAATAGAAAAAAATTGTTTTATGTAGGCGACAACAATAAAAGTGGCGTCGCAGAGGTGAGTTGTGAGACATCAAAGAAAAAAAATGATAGGGTAAAATAATATAAGATAATAATAATATTTAATTGGATATATAGATGGGTTGGATTTCATCTTTTATATAGTACGGTTACAAAATAGAACAAAATTTGCAGATTAAATGGACAAATTTGTAAATATTCATGGGATTAAAGTAATTTGATGGCATATTTAAAATGATTCTAAATGGACCAGGTTCGTGAAGACTACGAACTGGACCCATGTGATTTCAAATAGCATGTTGATTAGCTTCTTATATATATATTTTTTAAAAAATTTCAAAATTCTTAGATTACGTCCTTATTACAGTTATATTTTAAATTTTATTATAAATTATTGAGAATTTCAATATTATCTTCTATTATATTGTGACAAATCAAAAAATCGTCACTTCAATTTTAGTCTCTACTTTATTATAATGTCAAAATATCTAACTTGTTAGAATACAATAGGAGGTAATATTAAAATTTCAGTGTTAAGGTAATACTAGAAATATTTTCTTACATTACATGCATTGTTGAAAAAGAGAAAAAAAGAATTAAAACCCATTGCATTTACACCCAAATAACAAATTGTTTAAAAGCAAATAAACTCACTCCATTTTAATCCAAATTATTAAGCTCGAGATTTGACATTATTAATTTTGATGATAACAAATGATAAATAATATATATATTTAAATAGTAATAGTTGATTACCTGCTAAAATTAATGTATCTTATAAAAATATTTAATAAATATGTTATATTGTGATCATTAATATATGTTATATAATGATAATACATGATCATATACTAACTTCTTATATTTTATAACTAAATCAAACATCACGATAAATTCGTTAGATTGGATTTATTACATGACTTTCAAAATGTATGTACTTTACATGGAAAAGGTCGAATAGGAAGACGGCATTTAAATAATAAACAATTGGCAATCATTACCACATGTCACCAATACAAGCCGCAACGTGCTGGGTTCCAAAATCCCTGCCTTGCCAAACACACTGTAGTTTTCGCCGTAATATCTTGATATTTGATTTGCCACTAACCGCAAAGATAACTATTTTATTAACAAAATATTAAAAATAGAGTCAGCGGTAGCGTGTTTACAATATAGAAGGGAGTTCCATGTGCATTTTTAAATTAAATAAGAGATCTCTGAAATTTTACCTAAATTAAATGGATGTCAGAATATTTTACTTTAAAATTATTGAGAAGTTGAAATTTATTATTTGTGGTATAGCTCAATTTCTTTTTTTTTTCCTATGTGATTGAATTTAACATTTTTATTCCATTATCATTTAACAATTACTTGTATTCATTTTAATTTTTATGTAAAAAAAATAGTTTAATCTCATTCCCCCACAATTTTTTTAAATATTGATAAGTTTTATGAATTATTTTATTATTTATTGTTGCAGAACACACAATTTTTGATGATTTGTTAATTAATCTGAAGCTATTTTTTAATTCAAAAAATTCATAAAATGTGATTTTTTTTTGTTTTAATTGATTTTTTGGTAAGGAGGTAGGATATTATGTTATTAATGTTTAAGTTAGTATATTGGTTTTTCTTTTATATATTTATTATATATTTTATCTATTTTAAATCGAAGATGGGGCTATTTCCAAAACTACTCTTACTAATACAAAACTCATTAAATATAAAAGTTTTATATGAAGTAAACTATCTTTTTGTTTAATAAGTTAGGAATTAAAATTTATAAACAACAGATTTCATTTTATTTTTTTAAACAAAATAAACATGCTTAAATTATTCTATAAAATTTAACGTGATCGATTTCATTACTAAAATCATGTTAATTAAAAGAGAAAATAATCAATTATTAAAAATATTTATTTAAAAACATAAATTTTAAAATATTTTCTTTAAAATTGTTATGAAGATCATAATGGCAACATTCACGATTACAATTTAAAACTGCATATTAAATTCTTGGATAAAAATACATATAAGCTAAGAACAACTTTTATTTTCTTTTACAGCATAGAAATATTAATACCTAGCATTGTTAATATCTTTCATTGAAATTAGTCAACATTAATTAACGTGCTGTATTGATATCTTTCTCAAAATTTAGAAACAAAATGTTTACTACATTCAACTTACTGTATAAAACTATTTAAATGAATTTTCAAATATCAAACTAATTAATTTTGAATTATTAGCAGAATTTTTTTTAAAAATAATTTAATTAATTCACATATGCAATAACTATTGATTTATGTAGCATATTGACTGTACGATTTTTTTGATCAAAAGGAAGTTTAGGAAAGTCAATTTAGTCAAATATGCGAAAAAATTTCTCCCAAATTAGTTAATATTAATCAATGAGCTTACCATTTGTATTAGGTGGCATGGCCTTTATATGTGGAACTAGACTAATCATTTGCTAGCCAACTGGCAGAAAACCTCATTATCTTCTTAGTGAATACATTCAAAGAGATGGAGAAACTTTCATTCAAATTGATCTTTGTTCTTTCTCTCCTCCTCATCGCGTCTCATAAGCTGTCTTTCTCTAATCCAATCAATCTTATATGAGAAGTTTTATTGTTAAGATTATTATTCGTAATTACTTTTAAGATTGCAAATAATTGATTTCGCTCATTTATAAATTCCTTTCACGTGGTTTCATTCATGACAAATCAAAACATAACCTTTTCACGGAAAATACCCTATGGTTTGTTTCATTGAAAATATAATAGAAATATGACAGAATCTTCATTATTTTCTCTCTAAAGTGGAGATTTTTTAAAACCCTAACCTTTTTAATTAATTTTCTCTCCATTAATTTTTGTGAAACAAATCATGATATTTTTGCCTTGGCTGAATAAAAGAGCATGGTAGTGATTAATCATGTTTTAAAACCCATGGTTAATAAGTTGCAATTAGTCAAACAACTTTAGAATCCACTTTAAAATAAATTATTGTTTCTTTTATATTTTAATTAAATACGTAGGACATCTCTGTCACTTTGAAGTAAACACAGGGAGTTTATGAATTTATATTATCTTAAAAAATAAAAGAAATGTTCTTGTAATTTTGTAAATATTAAAAATATTTTGTAAGTTCATTAAATTTTAGAGAAAGATTAGCATAATTTATCTGATTGTTATATGAGTAGGGATTGTTAAATTTGGGCTAATTTAACTTTAATGTTGCAGATTGGCAAGTGAAAATAGAAGCGAGAGGGCCAATCACGTCACTTCAATGTGACGATGACCATGATTGTGATATTAAGTTCCCAGATTGCAAGCCTTTGAATGTATGTCTGGACCATATCTGCGTATGCAATAGAATTCCACTGTCAGGCGATGAAACTGAAATTCAATATGGGCAAAATTCAATGCATGCATAAACTATGCACATGTAATAAATGTTAACCTTAAGATGGGACTTTATTGAAATAAAATAAAAAGCCTTTTTATTATATTCCTCGTGATTTTAAATTAGAATATATAGTTATAATAATGAAGACAATATTACTATTATATTTAGTTCTACAACTATAACATTTTATAATTTTTGTTTTGCAATGATAGCACATTTTGATATTGATATATAATTTTCTTAATTAAAATTAACTATAATCATGACTGCGACCATAATTTAAAATCACACTTAAGTCTTTGAGCTGATTATTTCTTTTTCCATCAATATAGCTTATATGAGTTGCAAAGAATATCCACTTCAAAAATTTTCTTTCTCTTCTTCACAGAGAGCAAAAGATATGACTGAATTTTGGAAAATGAAACTTCCTTCTCCAGGCTTTTCTCTCCTTTTTAATTTGTTATTAGCATTGATTATGTGATTAGGTTCGCTAACTAGTTTCTTTTTTCTGTTAAAAACATAATTTCAAAGCTCTCAATTGCTTATTTGGTGGTTTATTCGATTACTTATTAACAGGACAAACCTCCAGGTTCAATAAAACAGGGTTTACTTTTAAAATTTTCAATTTAACTGTTTGTGAAAGATTTGGATCTTGTCAACTTTTTTTTTTTTTTTTACTTCCTTTAATTTTGGAAAAAAATATAATTTTTATTCTGAAATTCACAATTTTTTTAACTAGAACCCATCATTTTAATATAAAAATAATTTATTTTTCTCTAAATAAATACACTCAATTTTCTTAAGAAATTCCGTGGATCCATCTTCGTTTTTGTAAGAAAAAAGCCCATTACAAAGTTAAAAATGACATCTGACATTTGTTAATTCCTCCATCCGCCAAGTTGTGCATTTCTTAACATCTTCCTTTTTGTAAGAAAAAATGCCCATTATAAGTGATAGTGTATAATTATCAATAATAATAGATTATTGTAATAATAAAAGGGTGGATAAATTAATTTTTTTTTTTAACATTCTGATATCACAAGAATGTAAGATACCCACATCCCACAAATCCATATTCACTCTTATTTTGAGCTATCTGTATTTATCTATTTGAGTTTCTTGGACAAATGGGTTAAGCCAACCATTGACCCTATCAAATAAGGGTTATATTGGATCAAGTAATGAATAACCATTTATCTATGTGTACTTAAAATTAAATTTAGTTGAGTTAGACATTCATGTTATCAAAAAAGATGGATATATAGAAAATTCATTTAAATTCATTGTGTTTGTTAAACTAGTAATCATCATAGATATTAGATGTCTATTTTTTTTTTATGTTATGCATAACTTTAATTTTAATAAAATTATTTATCCATTTATTTTTTAGATCAATTTTGTATTGATTGAGCACTGTCACTGCAAAAAAAAACCATTAAAATAGCAGCAATTACGTGCTATATATGGCAGCGATTTGAACTACTACAGAGTATAATACTGACGGTTATGAGAACTGCCAGAAAATATGGTGACGGGTAGACATTAGCGGTGGTTAAAAGGAATGCCGGAAAAATAAAACTTAAATAACCATCGCTATTATTTTTTTAAAAAATGCACAATCTAATTTTGCAACAGTTCTTTAAGCACCCCTGTCTTTTTGAAATTTTATAGTTAAAGAACCACCACTAACTTTTTTTCATATTTTTGTTTTAAAATTTCAATCCATTCAATCTATTTGTTCCATTAATTAATGACACTAATTATTCCTATAAAATAAAAATGCAAACCCAGGGTATAATAAAAATGGTATTCATTCAAATAAAATATTCAATGGTACAACCAAAAATTATAATATTAATCAACTTTTATATTTCAGTCAAAAACTGTTTAAAACCAAAAAGACAATAAAACCTAAGAAGATTGGGCAGGATCAGTAGCATTTCTATCTTGATTGCTCCCTCTTGAAGATCTTCTCACATCTATAGGTGAAAATTAGTCTTCCAAATTAATATCATCCCCATCCTTAAAAAAAAAAAAATCTCAGACTGAAGAATGACTTAAGAATTTAGACATGCAAAAAAAAAAATACAATTTCATTATGCCATAGTTTAGCAAAATTTTGGTTTGAAAATAATACCATAGTTTGACACAAATATGCAGAAACCAAATAGCTAAATAGTGTCACTATATTGGTCCAATTATCCAGAAAAACAAAAATTCAATTATGCAAAAATTGGTCTAATCATGCAAGAAAACAACAATTCAATTACTAATGTCTTTGACACTCATAGCCAAAGACAAATCACATTGAAATTTAGCCTGGTTAAAGAAGACAAGAAACAAAGATACTGATGAAGTTTTCAAACCATATAGAGTTTTAAGAAAAGAAATATGTATCAAGTGTGAGAATTGTGGTCAATTACTAGAAGTGTCAAAAAGTGTAACCAAAACTTAGTCACAAATGGGAGAATGATCAAAGTCAAACAATCCTATTGAAGGCTTAAAAAAGCAATGCAACAAAACCAAATGCAATTGCAACCCAAACAACTGGTTTAAGCACTCAATATAGCCATATTTTTTTGCGAAGTGTGGAAATTTATATTTACTTAGTGCAGATTTTTTTTTATGCAGTCCAGCTCTTTTGTTAATGTAGTGCAAAATTTGCTTAATGTTAACGTAGAATTTATTTGTCCAGTGCAAAATTTTTGTTTATGCAGAATGTGTATAATGTTAATGCAGAATTTATGTTAATGAAGAATCTATATTTCAAAATTTGGCTTCCTAAAAGCCACAAAGAATCACTTATTAATTCTATATCAAAACAGGGTAGCTAAATTTCACTATAGAAGATTGCATTAAAATTTTAATTTCATTTACAATAGAAGATGTAGTATTGTTACGTAAGAGTTACTAATTCAACCTTAAGCTTATTATAAGCTAATTCAATATGATTCTCATAATTCTGCAATATGACATCAAATTACTAAGTCTGCAATATCAGACAAGCAAATGGATTTCCATAAATGAATAATGAATAATGGACTTTTTAAATGAAAACATGAAACCGAGTGCATATTCATGGGAAGAGAGAAACCTAAAGCCTATTGGCTTGATCATTCGATTAGAGGTGGTTCATAGCACATTAACACAAACTTCATATTTGGTAGCAAATAGAAATGTATCACCAAAGGCAAGTATTTAGCAATGCTAAAAGATATCATATGACTAAGTTGTACTTATTAGTTAGCAGGTGGCTGACTGGACAAATGGGGTGGAATGCACCTGTCCATAGCCTTAATGTAGTCTATATTGGCTTGCACTTGCACCCATATTTCAACTAATTCTTGCTCATTTTGATATAGCTTTCATTTAAGCCTATCAAATTCTTTTTTGTTCATAGGATAGGTGCCCGATGAATAGCTGGAGTGAATGCTACATCTTCTTTGAGAACTGCTCCCAAACACACTTATGGGACAAATACCTATACCTAGTCCTTGAACATGACCAAGGTGCTCCTTCCTAAACACTTGCCCAAAGCATCATCTGGGGAAATTATTGAAAGCTATGTTTGGTCCATTTGGTTTAGGCTTTTTGTAAATTTTCCTAAGTAAACAACAAAACATAGGTGTAAATATTAACTGATTACTATTTCAAAAGTAATAAAGTTTTCAATGAATCCTTAACCCTATGCTCCTTGCCTCATCGTTCATGTACAAGTCATCACTTCTTCTATGGATAACATCCCACAAATCTGCTTGTCCAACAAAACCTTGTCTCTCCTTCTCTTGTCATTTAAACAAGCAAAAAAAAAGGTTATTTCATAGGCAAATCTTAATTGTATTCACTTAAATTAGATGGCTATATTATCATTTCATCTTTTTTTCAAGCAAATGTTTTTGACCCCACAATATGAGGAATGGTTTGCTTGCTTCTATTCTGTGCATTTTGCCTGCACATTTCCTGCATAAAAAAACTTAATTACTCATTCAACCATTGGTAAAGGCATAGTTAAATTCAATAATTTTTACATTCTAGAATTAAATAAACTACTAATCTTGTGTTTTGGTTTATCTTGAATTAAGACCAAGCCTTTCTATTGCTCTCTTGTAATGCCCTTTGGGCAATTTTGTACAATATTTTGCTCCAAAGTCAAGTTGAGGTCATAATGCTTGTTGTACAAGGCTCTTTTAAAGTCTCTCCACCATTTTCCAATTACTTGATTAGTGAGCCACTTGGCCATTTCATTATTTTCAAATTGAAAATACGGCTATGATAAAAAAATTTCATTAGTATCAGAATGAAATATGAATTGTAAATATCAAAGCAATTCTATTGTATACCATCACCAATCTTTTGAATACATTGTCTTTAATTAAGTCTAGTATGTTCAGCCAGGCCTCATAATCGATGGCATATTTAGTCTTTGCCAAATGACCCATTGCCTATGAAAAAATGCCTCTTTCGTCTCTTATGGGTCGACCAAGATTGTCTATTCTAACTATTATTTTTTCACCATCCAAGATCCAAACTTGATCGACCTGGAGCTTCTTGTCCTTGACCATACCATTCTTATTTGTTGAAAGAAGTACAAAATATTAGTGTAATATTAACTCTAACACATAAGAAAATGATATATTATAATTACCTATCACATTGCATTACCATCCACTTTTGGGCTTACTCTTCCTAGCACCAAGTGCATCAGCATCATAAGCATCATGCAGCTCATCATCCATCTTATCACTCACATGAGCATCAAGTTGCATATCCTAGGAGGGTAGGGTGAGCTGTATAAGCTGTGCATGTGTGGATTGTGTGGGTTTGATGAGATGGGTAGGTTGGGTGGGCTGAATGGGCTGTGAATGTATGGACTATGTGGGTCATGTGGAATGTGTAGGCTGACTAGGCTAAATGGGCTGGGATTGTGTGGATTGTGTGGGTTGTGTGAAGTGTATAGGCTAGGTGGGTTGTGAAGTTGTGGAGGAGAAGGGTGGATACCAAACACTCCTTGTGTGCCCCAAACTCTTGGACATCTTGACTTAGGCATTTCTATAAAATAAATTGTAAAATAATGTGTTCAAAGAGATTCAAGATCTTTCAATAGAAATTATATCAAGGATTGCTTTTGGAAGCAACTTTGAAGAGGGCAAGTGTATTTTCAACTTACAAGAGTAGCAATTGTACCTTTTCTTAAAGGCAATTAGAAGTGTCTATATTCCTAGATTTAGGTAACTATGCTTGTAAACACCTCTTATTTACTAGGAAATGTCAAGTGCTTTCATAGAATGAGCCAAAGAACCACTGCAGGATATCCCAGTCATTGGTAGATTCTTCTTTAAACAATAGAAATTGTAACATAATAGAATGAAAACAAGAAAAAATCTGAATATTTGTATATGATACACATGGTAGACTTGTTCAAAATCCAAAAAGACTACTATCATAATGTTTTGGTTTTGTGCCATAAGCTCATAATATCGAATCCATTAGATGGTAACTAGCAACAAATCTAAGTAGTGCATAAATTCATCTACCATGCTTGAAGCCACCACATAGGCATCCTAAAAATTAACTATCAAATTATATTGTCCAAGTTTACAAAGGTATATAAAATTTAAATACACAAGAAGAGAAAGAGAGACTGTAAGTTGTGTAAACAGGGGAAAAAATCAACCACCTAATGCAAAATACAATATATTATAAAGCCAAGCATATTTAACTCTAATCAAAAGGAAAATAACAAAATTTTAAACACCTACTTCTCAAAACAACCTCTATGTATACTCAATTTCTCTACAACAAAAAATTAGTCTCGCAAGATAACAAAAAAGTGGATCATATCTGCCAGAAGCAAGTGTAATGCTTGATTTAGTGTGCTCTTAGGAAGTACATAATTTATGAACATAGCAAAAAGAACGTCATATATATATATATAGCAAATGAAAAAAGATTGCAAACTTTTATTCTAAAACGTCAAACAATTCTTGTTTAAGATAATGAAATGAACAATTCTAGACAAGGAGTGTATATACTGATTTTAGGGGTAATGAAGGGCTACAATAGGACCAAAATTTTACCTTGAAAAGTAGATTTCTCCAGTTTGTCCAATTCTATACACTATTGCAAGAGTAACAATTCTTAATGCATGACATATTAAAGATCATTAAAAGCAAAACCATGATTTTGTTTTAACTAAAGTCACTATTAAATAATTCAAAGATAATATATATGAAATCGATATATAGTAGTACACAACAACCCCAATCAAAATGGACCAGTGTCAAAATGATGACAATAAAAACTACTACAACATCCACCATTTGGTGTTCCCATGATAGATTGCTTAGTGGTTTTCCAATCCATTTACTTCATTCAGATAACAAGAAACAAAGTAGGCAAGTAGGTCTCATAGCAAATTGGCAGAAGCAGGAAAATATAGTTAAATAATGATGATGAAATTTATGGTAGAATACTGTCAAGCATCCAATCAAAAAATAATCAAATCATATGATACATAGACTAAATGACATATTCAAGTCCTCTTTTGATCAATTGGAAAGCTTCTCTTTTAGCATCTTTACATCCACATCCCCGTTTGGTAGAGGCACAACATATTATCCAACATTTCTCATGTCAAATAAGTCTTTGTTTCAGATGCATAATGTAATGCTACTTTCACTTCCTAATGATTGTAAGCCCTTGGCCCTTGGCATTTCCTAAAGATTGTAAGCCCAACTTTAGTTGATTCATTGCATTATGAAGTTACATAGAGAACTAGTATAATACAAATTTTCCATATGTTTGTGATAGTATAAGCCCAAATTTCTTAGTTGATATTTGATATTCTTAGGATCA